>QXEO01000271.1:881321-1147881 GCA_007115705.1 Dactylis glomerata
ACCGGAGTCTCCGGGGTAGAACCACCGGAGTCTCCGGGGTAGAACCACCGGAGTCTCCGGGGTAGAACCAATGGAATCTCCAAACCTAGAAAATTAAACTTTACCAACAAGAGGCAAATAGAATCCAACAAGATGATTAATGGACATTATAGAATTTGAATTTCTCATGAAAATGACATACCACATAGAGACTAGATAATCTTTAAATATCAACACTAAGTGGTATTCCTCATGTACACACATTTTTAGGATTGTGAAGTGCCAAAGCATATCACTCCCCCAAAATGGGATGGTCCATTAATCACTCCCAAGAGCCAAGAAGATAGATCAAGATGCAATAGGCTCAATAGTAACAACCGTACATGGTGTGCAACCAACAAGCACATAATTGATTACTCAAAATAAAGCAAGTGGGGAGCACAACATATACAAACACATGCAAGATACAAAACCAAACACATGCAAAGGGGCGAGTAACTTTCAATGTAGATAAGTTGAATACATGTTACCGCAAGGAGGAACAATGGATATATGATAGAAATAAGATAATCCAATTGACTTGACTTGAGACAATATAATTAATGAAGATCCCTTAATTCTTCATGATATAGCCAAGTCTCCAATGCCCTCCATTAGACACCTATTGATCAAGTTTTGGCTTGTTGGTCCCCAACCAAGTTGGGTCCTAAGAGGTTAGTCACAATAGGTTTGGCAACCCAAATGGTTCTTTTCTTGACACCACTTTGAGTACCAACAAATTTGGCAAACACATTTCCAACCTTATCCTTGCAAAGTGAATAAGCATCATTGATTATGATAGGGTTGGATGAGTTACCAATAGAGCAAGTAGAAGAAAGGTGACCCTTCTCACGGCATATGTAGCAAGATCTTATCTTTCCTTTCTTCTCATTTGATTTCTCCACAATGGGAGCATTGGGTTGATTCTTCTTAGGAGGAAGCTTTTCTTCATCTTGAGGAAGGACTTGAGTTTGAGCTTGAGGCCGCTTCCCTTGTTGCTTCTCACTTAGATGCTTCTTCTTCAATGGGCAAGACCTAACATGATGCCCTTCAATTTTGCACTTGAAGCAAACAATCTTAGCCGGATCCTTGACTTTCTCTTGGCCCTTCTTCTTCTTGAAGAGTTTGGACTTCTTCTTATTGTTGGAGATAAATCCAAGTCCACTCTTGTCATTGGGGAATTTTTGTGCACTCAACATCTTGTCAAGTTTGGACTTCCCTTCATGACTTTTTACCAAGTCTTTCTTCAACAAAGTGACTTGGGCCTCGAGCTCTTTAATTTCCTCTACATGGTTAGTTACAATACAAGAACTAGAGGAAGTAGAAGCTATATTGTTAGAGCAACAAGGCAAGGAGAGTAATTCATCACAAGATGTAGCAATAGTATGAGTGGATGAATTACGAGGACTAGCACATGGCAATATAGCTTTTTGGGAAGTAGTGCTAGTGACCACATGAGGTTCACAAGATGTTACCTTTGTAGACATATCCTCATAAGCTAACTTTAGGCGAGCATGGGACACTCGAAGATCCTCATTAGAGCTAGATAGCTTTTCATGATTTTCTTCCAATATCCCATACTTGCTAGTTAGCAACTCAAGTTGAGCCCTTAGCTCAACATTCTCCTTCAAGATAGATGCTTCACAAGAATTAGAGTTAGTAGCACAAGCATCATGATTAACCGAAAGAGGAGAAGGCAACTTGGAACACTCTTTTAAATAAGAAGCTTTTAGTTGCTCATGTGACTCGGTGAGTTTGGTGAGCACACTCTCAATGTCCCTAGATCCATTTTTGAGGTGCTCAACATCCTCAAGAAGTTTAGCATTAACAAAAACAAGCTTATCATTTTTTAATTTTAAATCATTTGCCACCTCAAGAGCTCTATCATTGGAGCTTTGTTCTTTTAAAAGAGTCTCTTTAAAATCATTGGCAAGACTATGAAGATTCTCAATAGTTGCTTCTTGCTCTTCATCATGAGATTGAAGCTCATCAATAATTTTCTGGCTCTCAATAGCAGCAACCAAAATATCAACAAAGTTAGAGCAAGCAATTTTGTTCTTCTTACCAATAGCAAGAAAGACTATTTCTCCCTTCTTTTTTAAAGAGGCAACATAATCATCCTCTTCTTCATGATCACTAGATATAGTGGGTTCCAAAGAAGGAGTTACCTTTGAATCCCTAGCCATAAGACATATGTGGGAACCGAGAGATGATGATGAGGATGAATTACTTGAAGCTCCAATCAAAATTTTGTCTTGGCCAATAGAATCTCCGGTTTCCTCTAAATTGTTAGCCACACAAAGACTAGAGGAAATAGAGGCATTTTTATCATGGCCACTAGACAGAGCAAGCATATCATCATGAGATTTATTTAAGCAACTTACACATGATATGCAAGGACTAACACAAGCATATAAAGCATTTATGGTGCTAGAAGTGTTTAAGTCCAAAGATGAAGCATTGCAATGAGATAGAGATGAAGGATCATCAAAAGTAAGCATACTATCACCATTGCAAGTTTCATCACCACTCACCATATCATTACCTTGTGTCTTGCCACACTTTGGTGAAGTGGATGAAAGTTCATCACGGCCGGAAGTGGAAGGAATACAATCATCCCCAATAATCTTGGACAAACTATATTTTTCTTGAAGCTTTGTCCATATCTCATGAGCGCTCCGAAAAGGTGTGAAGGAGAAGGTAACTACATCGCTCAAAGCATTAACAATCACATGAGAAGCTTGAGCATTGAGATACAAGTTTTTCTTATCCTCTAAAGATAGATTTTGAGTATCCTTTGGAGGAGAAAAACCCGCATCTACAATTTGCTCCATAGATGGGTCCATGACCCGAAAATAATTAAGCATGTGAATTTTCCAAGTATCATAATTTGTGCCATCGAATATAAAAGTGTCATTGTGCACTAATCCCCTAGCCGACATCTTTGCTCTCAAGGCGGTGAAGCCTAAATTGAGAGACCTAGCTCTGATACCAATTGAAAGGACACAGATGTCGCCTAGAGGGGGGGGTGAATAGGCGATTAAAACTTTTACGAAAGGCTTGTACAAATGCGGAAATAAACTAATGTTTAATTTGACAAGCTTACAAAACCTAATAAACTAGGCTCACCTATGTGTACCAACAACTTATGTTAAGCAAGACAAGTAGCAAGGTATATAACTTCAAGCACGATGGCTATCACAAATGAAGTGCATAAGTAGTGGAGCTCGGATAAGAGTTACCGAGGCACGAAGGAGACGAAGATGTATCCCGAAGTTCACTTCCAAAGGAAGCTAGTCTCCGTTGGAGAGGTGTGGCGGCTTAATGCACTCCGAACGCCACAAAGGCCTCACCTTGAGATGTGGTAGCACAATGCTCACCAAATGCCACAAAGGCTCACCTCAAGATGCGGAGGCACGCTACACACCAAACGCCACAAAGGCTCACCTTATTCTCCTCGCGCCCTCGCACAAAGCAAGATGCCACGATCCACTATGGAACACTTGAGGGCGGTCACCGAACCCGTACAAGCTTGGGGCAATCTCCACAACTTAATTGGAGGCTCCCAAGAATTGCCACAAAGGCACCACAAAGGTTGGGGAATCTCCACAACTTAATTGGAGGCCCCAAGTATATGCCACAAAGGCCACTAAGCCGTCTAGGGTTCCAAGAACCCAAGAGTAATAAGCTCACAACTTCCACTTACCGAATCTCCGAGGAGAACTCAAACCGATGCACCAAATGCAATGGCAAGAGCACACAAAGTGCTCAAATCCTTCTTACTCAAATCCTACCAAAGCAACTAATGCTATGGAGAGATATAAGAGGAAGAACAAAGGAAATCAACAAATGAACTCCAAGATCTAGATCCCAATGGTTCCCCTCACTTAGAGGAGATTTTGATTGGTGGAAAGATAGATCTAGATCTCCTCTCTCTTTTCCCTCAAGAAGATGCAAGAATCATTGGAGGGATTGAGAGATAGAGCAAAGCTTCAAGGTCAACAATGGAGGAGAGATAGAATAGGAAGCCAACCAGCCCAAGGAGGAAGAAGGGGGCCTTTTATAGGTCCCCCACGAAAACTAGCCGTTGCTGGGCACTAGGGCCGGAGTCTCCGGCCTAGAGGACCGAGTCTCCGCCCTAAGTGACTCCAGGGCCGGAGTCTCCGCCCCTGGGCCGGAGTCTCCGGTGCCCCGGGGTCATTCGGGGGCCTCAGGACGGACTAAGCAGGTGCCAGGCCGGAGTTGGGCCGGAGACTTTGCGTCTCGGGCCGGAGACTCCGGCCACCAAAAACTGGCAGAAACACCAACACGAAAACGACCATAACTTGAGCATCCGGACTCCGTTTTTGATGATCTTGGGCTCGTTGGAATCACAACAACGAGCTCTACAAGTATATGCATAGAAACATCATAGTCCAACAAGGGAGGATAAAACCAAATGATGAGAGGTTTGACCTCTCTTCAAAGTCGAACCGGTAAAACCTCCAAACACCAAAAACACAATGAGTGTTTCATGCAAAATCCCTTTTGATGAGTTAGAGCTTGTCATGGAATTAACCACAAGCTCTAAAACCTCACATGGATAAAAGCCAAATAAGAACCAAGAAAGATGATGGCAAATATGCAAAGGTTTGAGCTCTCTTCGAACGATGCGGTTAAGTTACTCACTCGAGAGCCCCTCTTGATAGTACGGCTACCAATCCTATAACCCGGTCTCCAAACTAACACAAGAGACCGGTAAGAAGGAAACCCTATCAAGAACATACCTTTTCCTTGTGCATTCAACTTGAGCTAGATTATGACCATCTTGTCTTCCTCAAGTTGGAACACCTTTCTTGATCTTGATTGCTTGGTGAAGTCTTGCGAATTGCTCCCCCATAAATCAATATGGGAAAGACTCTCTTAGGAATATCTTCACATAGACATTACCACCAAATAGAATACATGCATCAAGCATATAATCTCCTTGAGATGGCATATCTTGAACTTGACTTATCATCCATGAAGATGATCACCACTTAATAATATCCTAGCCTTGTATCCTTCCTTCTTCCTTCATGATGATGATGTCTTGAAGGTAAACACAAATGTCCACTCAATTATATTCTTCAAGACATAGTTGCAATAAGCTCAATTCTCATATGACCATTCTTCCGATATTTCCTTGAATAACACATTGGTCATCACTTAAAGTTCTTCATCACTTTGACTTGATCAACCTTGTATCCTTCCTTCTTCCTTCATGATGATGATGTCTTGAAGGTAAACACAAATGTCCACTCAATTATATTCTTCAAGACATAGTTGCAATAAGCTCAATTCTCATATGACCATTCTTTCGATATTTCCTTGAATAACACAATGGTCATCACTTAAAGTTCTTCATTTGATCCTTCTTACAACCTTGAAGCCAACATATGGTTCAAGCATTGTCTATGGACATGTCCTACAAATATAACTCAATGCAAACATTAGTCCATAGAGATTGTCATTAATTACCAAAACCACACATGGGGGCTCCATGCTCTTTCACTAAGGATCGGGGAAGTAGGGCGTCGGATGAACTCGAAGGTAAATCAGTCAAACAAGGTGTGTATCGAAAGTAAACGTAAGAGTAAACCTGGCTTGCTTTCAATCTGTCCCTTACCGTCCTCTCCTGGCCCCTATATATAGGTGGCCAGGTCTCAAGGATCGGGAGGGATCCAATACAGATTACAGTATTGACATACGACATGAAATCGTATATCAACTAGTATTACAATTGAGCCTAGCTTAACGGGCCTCAGGGGTACTTTAACTGACAGGCTCTATTACCTACACCCTTGTCAATCAGTAATCCCTTCGTAGGGTTTACTCCAGGCACCAAGATATGCAGAGTGCGACCTCGCCACCCGACCTGCTCCTCCTCTTCGAGTATCCATTGACAGGCCTCCGTCCGTGTTGATCTTGATCACGTCTTCCTCCGGCGGCCGCCATCATCCATGACCCGGCAAGATAGCAGCATATCTCTTGGGAACTTCAAGCACTGCTAGAGCTTCCTGAGCCATCTTTATAGATCGGACTGGATCATAGCTTCCTCTATCATGTGTCCAACTATTTCTTGAACTCCATATTGCTCACATAACCGTGATAATTTTTCGACGATCGGAGTCCGAGAACATAGCATCATAGAGAATATCCTGTGAGAGGAAAACTCGGCCCCCACGTCGCTCCGCTCTGGGGCGACTCGGGTGGCGGCGGAAGAAACCCTAGACTAGGCCACCTCTCCCCGCCCCCTTCTCCCTCGCCGCCGTGAGAGGAGCCCGCCGGCAAGCCCGCGCGCGGCTGCCAAGGACCGCGGCGGCGAGGATCTTGCTGCTCCCGCTCCCATCGGGCAGAGCCTTGGATTCGGAGGCGGCGGCCTCAGGGTGAGGGCGGCGTCGCCGGCGGCAGGGGCGCCCGCCAGTGCTGTGGACCGTCCTCTTCGGCCGCGCGGGTGGCGAAGAGGCGGAGGATGCTGGTCGTGTTGTGGAGGTTCCCGTCGACCTCTGCCTCGGATCTGAAGACGGCGGCTTCCCTGCTACGCTGTTCCCACCCAGCTGGTTCGATTCCGGCGCTCACCGGCCCTAGAGCCTGCCTGGGTGGCGGGGATGGGAGCCTTGACCGGGGGAAACCCCTGACCGACGGTTGGTCACAACGACGACGGCGCGGTGTGTCGTTCCCCTTCTCAGTGGCGTCGTTGAGGTATATCTCCCACCCCCTCCTCTCTCCTTCCCGGGTGAAAACCCAAATCCGTCGGATTGGGCGACGGCGGCGTCCTGGCGCCGTTCCCTCGTTGGAGGCGTCGCCTTTCGAAGGTGGATGGATGAGCAGTGCGGCTGGTGGGCTGCTCGCTGCAGCATTTTCGTAGGTGCAACGCGGCACCGTGGGTTGTCGGTGTCCTGTGCTTGCTGCTCTGTGACCGAGTGTGGTCCATGTTTGCCGGCGGTGCGACGCCCTCGACCCTGGGCGAGAGGGGATAGGGATCCCCTCTTCGGCGACTTGGCCATGCTAGGTGGTGCAAGGCAACAGCTTGTGGCCTGACCTTTCACGATGGTGTTGTTGCCAATCTTCCTGCTGTGTCTTCTCTCGGTGATCTCAGACTAAAGCTTGCGTCTTGATGGGTGGTTAGTGCTGCGGTTGACGACGATGTCTGCAAGTTTCTCTTGATGGGATGATCTCGTTTGTTGCTTGCCCTGGGTACTCAGTCCTGTGTGCCTTTCGTGCTCTTGAGGAGCTACTCTGCCTCGCGATGGTGCGACGCCCTTCGATCCTGGGCGAGAAGGTAGGGGCCTTCTTCGGAGGTGGAGGCGGATGCTCTACAGCGATGGTGTGCCAGGTGTTGACGAAGGCTAGATCTATCTGCGACGGAGTTCCTCGTCGACTTGTCTCCTCCAACTTCTAACCGTGCGGATGGACGAGGGCGTCGACCTTCAAGCTGTGTTTCTCTGTAATCTTTTTTCTTGCTGTGTGCGTTGCCTGTAAGCTGATCCTTCAGCACTTTGTACTTGCCGATTCGGCGTTATTAATTTAACGCAGGGCTTAGGCCTTCTGTTTAAAAGAATATCCTGTGACCAAGTTAAGGAATGAAGACGTGGCATAGTAAAGTTTAACCAGGCTTGGGCTTCAACCCAAAACCTGCGAGCATGATCACATGCAATCAACGCATGCATAAGATCCTCTTTAGCAGCCAAGCAGATTTTACATCTACTTAATTGAGCTATATGTCGATGCTTTAACGTGCTCTTAACCGGGAGAATACCTCGCAGAGCTCTCCACCAGAAAACCCGCACTTTTGGCATCACATTTAGTTTCCAAAGAGCATACCACATATGTTTCTCAGTAGTTGAGGTTTCGGTAATCGTCCCTTCGCCTAGAGCTTGCTGCTCGTTGCGACTCACTAGAGCACGATACGCCGTCTTTACAGTGTAGTTCCCTGCTTTCTCCAAAGACCAGACCCAAAAATCATCTCCTCCTCCACGGTGAAGCGGGATATTAAGAATGGCATCCGCTTCCGGAGTAATAAAATTCCTCCTGACCATATCGATCTTCCAACTCCCAATATGATGGTCAATTAGATCAGATACCAGGCTGATATTATCCTAAACACCATTATCATTTTCAAGATGGGCTGATGGTTGCATAGATGTGACTCCCAGAATCCAGTTGTCATTCCACACATAAACTGACCGGCCATCCCCAATACGCTTAATCAATCTAAGCTGCAGCGCCTCCTTTCCTGCCACAATCGCTCGCCAAGTGGCACATGAATTATTCGGAGCTGTTGCTTGTAAGAAATCCACATGCGGGTAGTATCTACCCTTGAGCACTCTAGCAGTCTCCAGCCATGTTTGCCTAGCAAAGCCAGATTAAATAGCTCCAACTCCGTGAACCCCATACCTCCTTTAGACTTTGGTGATGCGAGCACTTCCCACGAGACCCAATTCATAGACCTACGGTCCAAGGAGCTACTCCACCAATATTTTGCCACACCTCCTGGCAACCACTGTTTGGTACCGTTATACGTATAACGTATCATAGTATTTAGTATCTTTTTTTAACTTGTAGTACTTCTATCTTAGTACAATGGACTAAACTATCGGGCGGTGCTGCATATTTTCGTTCGTGTATAGTGTCTGTCTGGCAACCCTCTATTCTATATATTTCATGTAGATCTTCCCATTTTTTAGCCATAGCGTGTTCACAAACATACAGAGAAAGTAAACGTTGTGACTTACTCTAGCTGACATGCCGCAAAAGCTTCTGATTATGCATCTATGCCAATATAAAGAGAGAGAGAGGGCGATCCAAATAATCTGGAACGTCTAATACATATCCAACGAACGAAGACTACCCGACAATCACGCTAGAAAAATGTGTCAGCCTCGCTAATCACCGCGTCTACCCGATGAAACCAACGACCCAAAAAATAAAATCCCCAAATCAAGATGTCCAGGACAATCACGGCGTCCACACCGCGAAAACGCCGCCGCCGCCGCCGCCTACGATGCCAGCCACGCCACCGGCCAGCCACGCCCCCGCCTACGTTGCACAGGACGGATGCCGGGAAGACGACGCCCCCGCCTACGGTGCGTAGGACGGACGTCCGGGAGGACGACGCCTCCGCCTAGCCGAAATCGCGGAAGACGGACGCCCGCGAAGACACGCCCCCACCTAGCCGGAATCACGCCCGTGAAGATGACGCTGCCTCTGCACTGCTGGACAGCCAAGCCACTGCCTGTAGGTCACGCCCCCGCTGCCCCTGCCACCGACCTGCGCGCCGCGAGGAGCCGCTGTCGAACGACATGGATATTGCTTCGCCGACCTGCAACCCGCGAGGAAACGCCACACCCGCTGCCCCTGACGCTGCCCTGCGCGTCACGAGGAGACTGCCCCTGCCGTTCGTCGGAGGAAATTCCGAGGTATCTAAATCAACCATTGCTTACCTATGTCTACAGACGTCTGCTGTGATGCATCAACTTTAGATGAACTGTTGAATGAATACGCGAGCCCCGAACAGAGCCCCGAACATAGTGTGAAATTCAGTCATGCTTTTCTCTTTTGCTGTTGTGTTTATTTTCTACACTTCCTCTATGCTGAAGTGCAGTTTGCAGTCGATCTGAATTTTGGTACCATAACATTGAAGCCTCTTATTTGTTTTCAGCCCATGAGAGAACTTACCTGTAATTTTCCACTGTAGTATTCGATGCAAATTAATTCACTTTTCTACACTTCCTATATTCTGAAGTGCTGTTTGCAGTCGACCTCCTTACTATGTTAGTCTTCTGAATTTTGGTACCATAACATTGAAGCCTCTTATTTATTTTTAGTTGAGGAGAGAACTTACCTGTAATTTTGTGTAGTACCCGATGCAAATTAATTCAGAATCATCATGCCCATAGAAATTCAGAATAATATTACAATTTTCAGGGAGGACATATTTTTCAATTCCAACAGCACTCCATTTCAGCTACAGTAGCATTTCAAACATGCAAAACCGAGGTGATTACCTGCTATCTTCAACTAGCATAGCATTTTAAAACCAGTGTGATTAAATTGTCTCATATATATACCATTCAATATTTATTTTATAATGCTTGTGCAAACAGTATTTGTGGTTATTTTGACCTTGCAAAAACTTCTTTCTTTGACAGAGCTTTCTCAACCTGTTGAAAGATAGATGAAAGCACCATACTGTCTATGTATGCACTTGCTGCCGCCTCAAGAAAATAGAAATTCACAAGGTCAGGCCTGGAACTGATTCTGTTTATTTCCAGTTGAACCGCTGTCTGGTCCGATCTCTTGGACTATTTCTATGAGAGATAATTGATAGCTTACTTCAGATTACTTTAAATTAAAAGTGAAGGTCTGATGTTGTCCATGAGAGCTAACTTAAAGTTTGTTACTTGATTGGATGTTGGCAGAGGTGAAATTGAACAAGATCAAGCGGAAGAGAAGCTTTAATAACTCCATCAACTTTGTACAATGGTACCCTTGTAGAAATTTTACCTACTTGTTGCAAAAAAAACTGGGTTACATTGCTTCTGATCCTATGGATGTTCTGCTGTATGGACCAGAAGTTTTTGCACTAAATCTCTCTCTCTCTCTCTCATTGCCAGGCTGATCGTAAGCTTTTGGATCTAGGATGCACCGTATAGATATTGGGGGCCAGGGGACGGGGACAAGTACAGAGCGCTTAGAAGAGATTGGATTTTTGAGGCTATGCTCTTAGATGTGTTTTTTTAATCTTTTTGGCAAGGTACTCCTAACAAGGAGAGATTGCGGGCGTCTAATTGCAAATTTTACATGTCTCTGATTCCGATACGACGCCGGATAATAATGTGAGGAATTAATGCCTTATTTGTTATTCATTTTGCTACAAATTTACTATTAATGAGAAATCTTTGTATTATTAATTAGTTTCCATGTTTTAAGGATATTTTCCTTTTACTAGATGAATGGATCCTCAAGTATCCCTTTTGAAACTATATATTTGCGTTACCAATCAGCTTTCATTGTTATGTATTTGCTTCCTTGTAGAGATGAAAGATCCTTACTTTCCATTTTTTGTGCTAATCAATCAAATCTCGGGCTGACATAGTATTAGCATATACTCCGTATAAGCTGAGGGCATGAAGAGAGCTACAAAATGGATGAGCTTGATTAGACTTTAGACATGATTATCCAAAATAATAAAAACTTTAGACATGATTATCGAAAATAATAAAAGTAACACGTAGAGTGGTTGGTCTTCTTGTAGAGTGGTTGGTCTTCTTGTAGCAATAAAGTTCTAAATTGAGTCATATGTGTTTGGAACGATATTTATTTATTTATGAATGTCATATTTTATAATTAATATATATGTTCGTATCAAGTTTGGGACCAGACCACCATTGTCTTGCACAGAACTTTGCACAAATAACATACTTCTTATGTTCATGCAACTACTTTTAAACCTCCACTTTAGAACTTCACAAAATCCTAATATTACACGTGCGTGCACGTGCACTTTTACTAGTGGTGTTAAAAGAAAGGCAAACCCTATTTTCGTTTGTCTGGCAGAAGCCGATAAGCTATATGCAAGCTACTGCTAGCTTCCTAACCATGACTTTTCATTCATATTTTTTTAGCTCGGAATCTTGCTGATAAACAAAGAAAATGAAAAGAGCAAACGTTAGTTATGCCAACTTTTTATAAGAAGGATAAACCAAAAAATAGTCTAGATTGCCACTTCACACAGTAGCAGCTAATACAACTTGTTGCCCCATACAAAAAAATAGAAAATTGTAAAATATAATTGCTAGATAAATTTCACTTAGTTGTAAGTTTTCACCTTATTTTAACCAAGGTGAAGTCACCAAGAGAAAAAAACACCAGGCCCATTAATCGGGCAATTAGTCTCATATAAACTTGGCAAATACCTAGAGTTCATTTGGAAATTAGGGACTAATTACTCTGCTAATTAGAAAAAGGCTACTAGGATCGCTCATATGCAGATTTTACAAGCAAAAATTCACGAGTATGTTCCAAGGAAAAAATAGCGCCCTATTTAGTACGCTATAGCATATTTTAAGCGTCCACGCTAAATTTTCATAACTTTCCTCGCTATGGCGCTATTTGATGGAGTCGATTCCATGATTATAAGTTCATAAACCTAGCGCTCATTCCCATTTTGGACGGAATGTATCTACTAATTCTTTTATAAGAGGGATCTTGAACTAAGAAAGAAGTAGACATAGCAGCTAAAAGAGGGTATCCTGAGCAATTGCAAGAATGGGGTTCATTGATATTTTTGGCATAGTAGATGCTATCACACATATAGTCATACTCATTTCGATGGAATTGTTTGATCTTAAAGGGGATCTTCTATAATTTCACACATAAGGGGTAATTTCTTGGTTTCATCCAGTCATTAATAACTTGATTATTTTTAGAAAAATAGTAGATACAAAGAACGCTCGTAAGGAGTTCTATTGAAAACAAGAAATATAGGTCTGCTTTCCATCCACACTAAATAGATAGAGTTTTCTGAAGAAACCTACTAGTGGAGGAAGGCCTCCTAGGGATAAGAGACATAGGGCTAAAGAGAAAGAGAGCCAAAAAGGATCTTTTGTGTATAATCCTGCAAAATCTTGAATGTTATTAGTTTCGGTACGTAGACCAAATAATACAATGCAAGCAAAAGTTCCTAGATTCATGAAGATATAGAAAAATATATAAGTTATCATGCTTGCATATCCATCATTTAAGTCTCCAACAATTATTCCAATAATTACATGTCCCATTTGCCCTATGGATAAATATGCAAGCATACATTGTTAGGTTGATCTCCACCCCGATCAAGCCCAACGGCTCGAACGGGCCTTGACTCGCGCCCTGATCGGGGGCGCTCAACCTATCCATGGTTGTGGGCCCCTGTCACCTGTGCATATAAAAAGAGGTGGGGGCCGGCAGCACACCACACGAGGTTCATCGTGCATTGCTCTCCCCACCAACACACCCTCCCGATCTAGGGTTCGCGCAGTGCTAAGAGGAAGTCCGCCGCCACTAACACTCACCCACGCTCACGCCGTCGCCTGATGCGGGCAGATAACCACCCAGTTGGGAACCCCAAGAGGAAGGTATGATGAGCACAGTAGCAAGTTTTCCCTCAGTAAGAAACCGAGGTTTATCGAACCAGTAGGAAAAAGCCAAACTTCAGAAGGTGATGCCTGCTAGCTTCGCGACAGCTCCGAACAATTTATTAGGCGCCTTGTCCAGGGCTTTGCTTTGCACCAGCAGCAACATGGAACCTGCACACAACACAACCAAGAACTTTGCTCCCAACTTACGATAAGGTTGTCAATCTCACTGGTTTGTTGTAAACAAAGGATTGAGCGTATCGAGTGGAAAGCAATAGTAGTATGCGAGAAAGTAAACAGTACGAGTAAAAGTAAAACGGTGTAACAATGTAAAGGAAATTGGACCGGGGTCCACAGTTCACTAGTGGTGTCTCTCCATAAAATAAATAACAACATGCTGGGTAAACAAATTACAGTTGGGCAATTGATAGAATAAAGATAACGTGCATATGTCACAAGGATCACTATGAGATTTACTCTGAGCATTACAACAAAATACATAGACCGCCATCCAACTGCATCTATGAATAATAATCCACTCACGGGGATATCGTCCGAACACCCCACGAGTATTAAGTTGCGAACAACAGATAACTGCATTAAGCAAAGTGTGTAATGTAAACAAAACGAATGTCCTTGGACACAAGAATGTTGTTTTCTCTCTAGTGGCAATAGCACATCTACAACCATAGAGATTTTTGTCACTCCCCCAGATTAAATAGAGGCATGAACCCAACTATCGAGCATAAATACCCCCTCTTGGAGTCACTAGTATCTACTTGGCCAAGATAGCTACTAACAACGGAGATTATGCAAGATCATAAACAACATAGAGATAACATAAGATAATATTCAGCACATCAACTTAACATAACACCAATATTCATCGGATCCCAACAAACACAACATGTAGAATTACATAACGATGATCTTGATCATGTAAGGCAGCTCACGAGATCTAAACATGAAGCACATGGTGGAGAAGACAACCATCTAGCTACTGCTATGGACCCATAGTCCAAGGTAGACTACTCACTCATCGCGCCGGAGGCAAGCATGGCGATGAAGAAGACCTCCGGTGGCGATTCCCCTCTCCGGCAGGGTGCCGGGAAGAGCTTCTGGACTCTCCCGATCTCGGGTCGATGACGGCGGCGGATCGCGATGTGTTTCTGGAAAATTGATCGGGTGTTTAGGTTTTTCCCGTCGGGGGGTCTTTATAGGCGAAGGAGCAGCGTTAGAGGTGGGCCAGGGTGGCCTCACCCACAGGGGACGCGGGCCAGGGGCTGGCCGTGCCGCCCTATGGTGTGGCCAGCCCGTGGCTCCCCTCTGTCTCCTCTTCGGACTTCTGGAAGCTTCGGTAAATATTGGGATGTTCGGCTTTTGTTTCGTCCAATTCCGAGAATATTTCCTGTCTAACTTTTCTGAAACACAAAAACAGCAGAAAATAGGGAACTAGCACTGTGGCATCTTGTTAATAGGTTAGTTCCGGAAAATACATAAAAATGCCATGAAGTGTAACAAAACACTAAGCAAATGGTGCAAGAACAAGCATGGAGCATCAAAAATTATAGATACGTTTGAGACGTATCAAGCATCCCCAAGCTTAACTCCTGCTCGTCCTCGAGTAGGTAAGTGATAACAAAGAATGATTTTTGAGGTGACATGCACCAACACAATCTTGATCATCTATGCAAGCATTGAGTGATGGGATCAAAAGAACTTAAAACATGGGCATGAAAGACATAATCTTGATAGAAGAAACTTAGAACACAAACGAAAGATCATGGAAATGAAACAATGAAAGTCAAACGTGTGTTCAAATCATATGGAAAAACATAGCAAATGGTTTTCAGCTTGTCCTTCATGGAATAGCAAAACATAAATGCATAGGACACCTTCAAGTTTAAGAGGGCGACTAGATACAAATAATTTAAGAAAAAGTGAAACCAAAATCATGAATCAATAAATGATAAACTTTGGGACTATGCACATTAAACTCAGAATGACAACTATGCTCTCTTAGACGGTGCATAAAGGTAGAAGGTGGTGACTCAACATAAAAGTAAAAGAAAGGCCCTTCACAGAGGGAAGCTGTGATTGCAAGTTTTATAAACCTTCAAAAATTATGGTACTTACTAGCTTTGAGCTCTCATTGCCCCCATCATAGGCATCTTGAATGGTTAAAGTTAATGCGAGTACAATTATGAAGCATATGCTTGACAAATCATGAGTTGAAAACCTCGTGTCCCGTGAAGTATGAATACCCAAACCTCATGCTACTCGACTTAGAGTCCCAAGCAAGCTCTTGTCATTGTAAGTATACATGTATCATCGAGAACCGCCAACGGGGTACCTCCGTGCCCGATGACATGGAACAAGCCCACATCAAAATGACAGGACAAATAGACAATGAACACCTCGACATCTCTTTTACTTACCATTGGTATAGCTTTTTATTTTGAGATGCGTCGTCGAATATTCACTATGGGCATGCTGTAAATTTCCACCATGAATTATGCATGGCTTAGATTAGCAGCCCAGGCGTTTCTCTAACACCTATACAAACTCCATGATCTCGCAAGATTCCCAACTTATTTCACATCGCGAGTATCCATAAACAAAAGATCACGATATCAACTCAAATAAGAAGTGCAATGTTGAAAGCTTACCCCATGACGGCATGGTTTGGCTAATTTCCAACTTACAACTTGCAAGCATAACAACTCAACATAAGAGAGCCACAATGTCAAATTTTTAAGAACGAGAAAAGTAAAGTGTGCCATCAGGTTCGTGAGAGCTTTACTGACCAATTTTCGCATAACACCAAAAAGAGTTTAATTTGAAGGATAGATAAAAGCAAGTCAAATGTACTTTGGAATAGCAAATTGCTAATAGGTATGTATGGTGGACACATTGGAATAACTTGGTTTTTGGGAGTTGGATGCACGAGTAGAGCTCATACTCAGTACAAAATAAGGGCTAGCAAAAGACTGGGAGCGGCCAACTAAGAGAGCAATAACGGCCATAATCATGCATAGCGACAAAACATCATTAAGAGAAGCATAAGATGACATGAAAAGTCAAAAACTAAATGATCATAGAGGCTTATGGCGACTTTATATGAGCCAAACATGTTATGAGCATGCGCCAAGTCAACCCAAATAAAGCATCAAGGAGAAAACCAAATTAATGCTTCCAAATAATAAAAACAACGCATGATTTTTTCAAAGGCTCATTAAGCAATCTCAGTCATTTGAGACAAGTCATGCTACAGCAAAAATCACTAAGCATACTATCAAAACGACATCAAGCACGACATGCAAAAGTCTAAGCCACAGTCTAAACAAGCTCCTTTTTGTACCACTTTTTTGCATGAAACTTTTTCTCTTTTCCAACACCATTTGAACCTTTTTGAAACAACTCTTTTGATGAAAACCAACATGGACCAGTGGTCAAAATACACCTTGATATAAAGATATAACAAGATCTGAGCAAAAATCAAGGCGAAAAATGAAAGCTAAACGCAGTTCTAGAAAAAGAGAACACTCGTTGAACTATAAGAGTGAAAAAACGGAGTGTTCTTGGCAAATGAAAAGCAAGGCAACTTCTCCAAAAGAAATTTTTTGGGGTCCAACCATTTATTGCAGAAAACAAAACTAAATAAAACTGAAAACTAAAGTAAAGATGCTCCAAGAAAAATGCATAGTGCATGAAGCAATAAAAATATAGTGTGTTGAAAGGTGACCTGATTTTTGCCGATGAAGAAGGGGTGCCTCGGGGGCATCCCCAAGCTTTGACGCTTGTACTTCTTGGATATTTCTTGCGGTGCATGGGCATCCCCAAGCTTGAGCTTTTGTCCATTCTTCATCTCATCTCATCATTCTCAAATCCCTACACTTGAAAACTTCCTTCATACAAAACTTCACACAATTCAATTAGCAACATTAGTGTAAGCATAATAATGAATCAGCCCCTTTTTGGTTCAGATTTCAACTCAAAACCACCACATATAAAGCATATACTACTGTAGCAACTTCTCCAAAAGTTCTGTGATCAAAAGAACTCAAAAAGAAAGCGATCGAGAGGCAAACACAAATAGTGGCAAAAATCTGTCAAAACAGAACAGCTGACAAAGGTCGATTTTTTCAAGGGTTTTCTGTTGCTCAAATAAAAAAGTGTAAAACTAATGAAAGTTTGGATATAACCTGGGGCATATGCACAAGAAATCGCAGGTCAAAAAGATATTCTGAGAATTTTCACGAATTTTTACGGTGCAGCACCGAAATCTGTTTCAGGACAGCAACATCCCCAAATCTTACCTCACTCAAATTAGAGGTTTCTCTTGGCACAACAACAAAATAAAAAAGGATAAGGAGCGGTTATTACAGTAGTAATAACTTCCAAGACTCAAATAAAAGAAAAAGAACTGAAAGTAAAACAATGGGTTATCTTCCAAGAGTGCTTTTCTTTAATGCCTTTGAGCTAGGCGCAGAAAGTGCAAATCAAGTAATATCAAGCGATGAAGCATCAAGTTCAATTGCAGAAGTCTTTTCAATAAGACATTGTATTGCATCCACATAAGTTTTTGAAGACCCCTTGTGATCACGCTTTGGTTCACTCAATTCACTAAAAAGATTTTCAGGACAGATCCAATCAAAATTATTTTCCAAAGCTTCATGCAATCCCAAGAGTTTGCTAGGTATTGGTACTTTGGTTTCTTCTTTTGTTGTACCAACAACTTTAACAGGCGAGCCAAGCATATTAAAATGCTCAAACACTTTCCTAGCTTCAATAGCAACATCTCTAAATTCTCTACGCAAAGTCTCCAAGATAAAATCTTTCTTTTCGGAGTCTTCAATATCATGAAGCTTAAGAAACATGTGTTGCATAAAAGGATTAAGGCTAGCAAACCTAGCTTCCAACATGTGAACTAAACAAGCAGCAGCAACTTCATAACTAGGAGCGAGCTCAGTCAAAGATTTATCCTCAACATCTTTATGCATCCTAATATGATTAAAGAACTCCTCAATGTTACTTTTCCCAATAATAGAACCACTACCTACTGAGAGGTCCTCCAAAACATACTTAGGGAACTGATACGTCTCCAACGTATCCATAATTTTTGATGCTCCATGCTTATTTTTACACCATTTGCTTAGTGTTTCGTTACACTTCATGGCATTCTTATGCATTTTCCGGAACTAACCTATTAACGGGATGCCACAGTGCTAGTTCCCTGTTTTCTGCTATTTTTGTGTTTCAGAAAGTTACACAAGAAATATTCTCGGAATTGGACGAAACAAAAGCCAGAAGTCCAGATATTCATAGGAGCTTCCAGAACACCGAAGGAGAGACGGAGAGGAGCCACTGGTGGGCCACACCACCAGGGGGTGCGGCCTAGGGCTGGCCCACGCCCCCCTATGGTGAGCCCCACCAGGGCCACCTCTGACGATGCCCCTTCGCCTATAAAGACCCCCCCGACGGGAAAAACCTAAATACCCGATCACTTTTCTAGAATACATTGCGATCCGCCGCCGCCGTCGACCCGAGATCGGGAGGGTCCAGAAGCTCTTCCCGGCACCCTGCCGGAGAGGGGAATCACCACCGGAGGTCTTCTTCATCGCCATGCTTGCCTCCAGCGCGATGAGTGAGTAGTCTACCTTGGACTATGGGTCCATAGCAGTAGCTAGATGGTTGTCTTCTCCACCATGTGCTTCATGTTTAGATCTCGTGAGCTGCCTTACATGATCGAGATCACCGTTAAGTAATTCTACATGTTGTGTTTGTTGGGATCCGATGAATATTGGTGTTATGATTGAGTTGATGTACTGAATTTTATCTTATGTTATCTCTATGTTGTTTATGATCTTGCATGCTCTCCGTTGTTAGTAGCTATCTTGGCCGAGTAGTTGCTAGTGACTCCAAGAGGGGGTATTTATGCTCGATAGTGGGTTCATGCCTCTATTTAATCTGGGGGAGTGATAGAAACCTCTAAGGTTGTAGATGTGCTGTTGCTACTAGGGAGAAAACAACATTCATATGCTCTAGGGCATATGCTTTGTTTACATTACACACTTTGCTTAATGCAGTTATCTGTTGTTCGCAACTTAATACTTGTGGAGTTCTCGGATTGATTCGCCACAAGTGGATTATTAGTCATAGATGCAGTTGGATGGCGGTCTATGTATCTTGTTGTAATGCCCAGAGTAAATCTCATAGTGATCCTCTTGACATATCACGTTGTCTTTATTCTATCAATTGCCCAACTGTAATTTGTTTACCCAGCATGTGTTATTTTATCTTATGGAGAGACACCACTAGTGAACTGTGGACCCTGGTCCTATTTCCTTTATATTGCTATCACCTGTTTACTTTACTCGCATACTATTACTGTTTTCCACTCGATACGCTCATTCCTTTGTTTATAGCAAACCGGTGAGATTGACAACCTCATCGTAAGTTGGGAGCAAAGTATTTGGTTGTGTTGTGTGCAGGTTCCGCGTTGCAGCTGGCAAAACAAAGCACTGGATGAGGCGCCTTATAAATTGTCCGGAGCTGTCGCAAGCTAGCAAGCATCACCTTCAGTCGTTTGGCTTCTTCCCCTTCGGATCGATAAACCTTGGTTTCTTACTGAGGGAAAACCTTGCTGCTATATTCATTATACCTTCCTCTTGGGGTTCCCAACTGGACGGTGCTTTACATTATCAACACCGTGCCGCATCAAGCTCTTTTCTGGCGCCGTTGCCGGGGAGGAAAAAGAAGACTTCTGCAAGGAGAATTTTGCACGCACATCCTTTACTTTGTTTTAAGTTTTGCTTTTACTTTATTTTTACTTGCATCGTTTTATCAAAAACACAAAAAAATTAGTTTCCTTTATAGTTGTTATTTCTTTACTTTAGTTCATTATGTTGTTCCCTATGTACATTTTGGAGGACCTCCCAGTAGGTAGTGGTTCTATTATTGGAAAAAGTAACATTGAGGAGTTCTTTAATCATATTAGTATGCATAAATATGTTGAGGAAAAGTCTTCGGCTGAGCTTGCTCCTAGTTATGAAGTTGCTTCTGCTTATTTGATTCACATGTTAGAAGCTAGGTTTGCTAGCCTTAATCCTTTTATGCAATACATGTTTCTTAAGCTTCATGATATTGAGGATCCTTAAAAGAAAGCTTTTATCTTTGAAACTTTGCGCATAGAATTTAGAGATGTTGCCATTGAGGCTAGGGAAGTTTTTAAGAAATTTAATAAGCTTGGCTCACCTGTTGAAGTTGTTGGTACACCCAATGAAGATTTTAGAGTGCCAATACCTTGTAAACTTGTAGGAATTCATGATGCTTTGGAAAAGAATTTTAGTTGGATTTGTCCTAAAAACTTTTTTGATGAAAGTAGTGTACCAAAGAGTGATCATAAAGGGTCTGCAAAAACTCATTTGGATACAATTCAACTTATTATTTAAAAGACTTCTGCAATTGATCTTAATGATTCTCTTGATATTACTTGATTCGCACTTTCTGCGCCTAGCTCAAAGGCGTTAAAGAAAAGCACTCTTGGGAGATAACCCAATGTTTTTACTTTTAGTTCTTTTGCTTTTATTTGAGTCTTGGAAGTTATTACTACTGTAATAACCTCTCCTTATCCTTTTTATTTCGTTTTTGTGCCAAGAGAAACCTCTAATTTGAGTGAGGTAAGATTTGGGGATGTTGCTGTCCTGAAACTGTTTTCGGTGCTGCACCGTAAAAATTCGTGAAAATTCTCTGTATATCTTTTGGACCTGTGATTTCTTGTGCATATGCCCCAGGTTATATCCAAACTTTCATTGGATGAACACTATTTGATTTGAGCAACAGAAAACCCTCTAAAAATTCGACCTTTGTCAGCTGTTCTGTTTTGACAGATTTCTGCCAATATTTGTGTTTGCCGCTTTATCGCTTTCTTTTTGAGTTCTTTTGATCACGGAACTTTTGGGGAAGTTGCTACAGTAGTATATGCTTTATATGTGGTGGTTTTGAGTTGAAACCTGAAGCAAAAAGGGTTGATTCAATGTTATGCTTACACTAATGTTGCTAATAGATTTGTGTTTAGTTTTGTATGAAGGAAGTTTTCAAGTGTAGGGATTGGAGAATGATGAGATGAGTTGAAGAATAGACAAAAGCTCAAGATTGGGGATGCCCATATCACCCCAAGAAATATCCAAGAAGTACAAGCGTCAAAGCTTGGGGATGCCCCCGAGGCACCCCTTCTTCATCAGCAAAAATTAGGTCACCTTTCAAAACACTATATTTTTATTGCTTCATGCATTATACCTTTTTCTTGGAGCGTCAGTTGTTTTTAGTTTTCAGTTTTGTTTTGTTTTGTTTGCTGCAATAAATGGTTGGACCCCAACAAAATTCTTTTGGAGAAGTTGCCTTGCTTTTCATTTACCAAGAACACTCTGTTTTTCACTCTTATCTTTCAACGAGTGTTCTCTTTTTCTAGAACTGCGTTTAGCTTTCGATTTTCACCTTGATTTGTGTTCAGATCTTGTTATATATTTTCATCAAGGTGTATTTTGACCTCTGGTCCATGTTATTTTTCATCAAAAGAGTTGGTTATAAAAAGTTTGAATGGTGTTGGAAAAGAGAAAAAGCTTAATGCAAAAAAGTGGTACAAGAAGGAGCTTGTGTAGACTGCGGCCTAGGCTTTTGCATGTCGTGCTTGATGTCTTTTTGATAGTATGCTTAGTGGTTTTTCTGTAGCATGAATTGTCTCAAATAACTGAGATTGCTTAATGAGCCTTTGAAAAAAATCATGCGTTGTTTTAATTATTTGGAAGCATTATTTTGGTTTTCTCCGTTGATGCTTTATTTGGGTTGACTTGGCGCATGCTCACACATGTTAGACTCATACAAAGTCTCCATTGCCTCTATGATCATTTAGTTTTTGACTTTTGATGCCATCTTATTCTTCTTTTAATGTCGCTTTGTCGCTTTGCATGATTATGGTCATTATTGCTCTCTTAGTTGGTCGCCCCCAGTCTTTTGCTAGCCCTCATTTTGTACTGAGTATGAGCTCTACTCGTGCATCCAACTCCTAAAAACCAAGTTGTTCCAAAAGTGTCCACCATACATACCTATTAGCAATTTGCTATTCCAAAGTACATTTGACTTGCTTTTATCTATCCTTCAAATTAAACTCTTTTTGGTGTTATGCGAAAATTGGTCAGTAAAGCTTTCACGAACCTGATGGCACACTTTACTTTTCTCGTTTTAAAATTTTGACATTGTGGCTCTCTTATGTTGAGTTGTTATGCTTGCAAGTTGTAAGTTGGAAATTAGCCCAGCCATGCCGTCATGGGGCAAGCTTTCAACATTGCACTATCTTTCATTTGAGTTGATATCGTGATCTTTTGTTTATGGATACTCGTGATGTGAAATAAGTTGGGAATCTTGCGGGATCATGGAGTTTTTATATGTGTTAGGGAAATGCCTGGGCCGCTAATCTAAGCCATGCATCATTCATGGTGGAAATTTATAGCATGCCCATAGTTGACATTCGACGACGCATCTCAAAATAAAAAGCTATACCAATGGTAAATAAAAGAGATGTCGAGGTGTTCATTGTCTGTTTGTCTTGTCATTTTGATGTGGGCTTGTTCCATGTCATCGGGCAGGAGGTACCCCGTTGGCGGTTCTCGATGATACACATATATTTACAATGACAAGAGCTTGCTTGGGACTCTAAGTCAAGTAGCATGAGGTTTGGGTATTCGTACTTCACGGGACATGAGGTTTTCAACTTATGATTTGTCAAGCATATGCAGCATAAGTGTATTCACATTAACTTTAACCATTCAAGACGCCTATGATGGGGGCAATGAGAGCTCAAAGCCGGTAAGTACCATAATTTTTGAAGGTTTATAAAACTTGCAATCACTGCTTCCCTCCGCGAAGGGTCTTTCTTTTACTTTTATGTTGAGTCACCACCTTATATCTTTATGCACCGTCTAAGAGAGCATAGTTGTCATTCTGAGTATAATGTGCATTGTCCCAAAGTTTTCATTGATTGATTCATGATGTTGGTTTCACTTGTTCTCAAATTAATTGTATCTAGTCGCCCTCTTAAACTTGAAGGTGTCCTATGCATTTATGTTTTGCTCTCTCATGAAGGACAAGCTGAAAACCATTTGCTATGTTTTTCCATATGATTTGAACACACGTTTGACTTTCATTGTTTCATTTTCATGATCTTTTGTTTGTATTCTTTTTCATGTTATAACATGGTTGCTAAGTTTCTTCTATCAAGATTATATCTTTCATGCCCATATTTTAAGTTCTTTTGATCCCAGCGCACAACGCTTACATATATGATCAAGATTGTGTAGGTGCATGTCACCTCAAAAATTATTTCTTTTGTTATCACTTACCTACTCGAGGATGAGCAGGAGTTAAGCTTGGGGATGCTGATACGTCTCCAACGTATCCATAATTTTTGATGCTTCATGCTTGTTTTTACACCATTTGCTTAGTGTTTTGTTACACTTCGTGGCATTCTTATGCATTTTCCGAAACTAACCTATTAACGAGATGCCACAGTGCCAGTTCCCTGTTTTCTGCTGTTTTTGTGTTTCAGAAAGTTACACAGGAAATATTCTCGGAATTGGACGAAACAAAAGCCAGAAGTCCAGATATTCACAAGAGCTTCCAGAACACCGAAGGAGAGACGGAGAGGAGCCACTGGTGGGCCACACCACCAGGGGGCGCGGCCTGGGGCTGGCCCACGCCCCCCTATGGTGAGCCCCACCAGGGCCACCTCTGACGACGCCTCTTTGCCTATAAAGACCCCCCCCCGACAAGAAAAACCTAAATACCCAATCACTTTTCCAGAATACATCGCGATCCGCCGCCGCCGTCGACCTGAGATCGGGAGGGTCCAGAAGCTCTTCCCGGCACCCTGCCGGAGAGGGGAATCGCCACCGGAGGTCTTCTTCATCGCCATGCTTGCCTCCAGCGCGATGTGTGAGTAGTCTACCTTGGAATATGGGTCCATAGCAGTATCTAGATGGTTGTCTTCTCCACCATGTGCTTCATGTTTAGATCTCGTGAGCTGCCTTACATGATCGAGATCACCGTTATGTAATTCTACATGTTGTGTTTGTTGGGATCCGATGAATATTGGTGTTGTGATTGAGTTGATGTACTGAATTTTATCTTATGTTATCTCTATGTTGTTTATGATCTTGCATGCTCTCCGTTGTTAGTAGCTATCTTGGCCGAGTAGTTCCTAGTGACTCCAAGAGGGGGTATTTATGCTCGATAGTGGGTTCATGCCTCTATTTAATCTGGGGGAGTGACCGAAACCTCTAAGGTTGTAGATGTGCTGTTGCTACTAGGGAGAAAATAACATTCATATGCTCTAGGGCATATGCTTTGTTTACATTACACACTTTGCTTAATGCAGTTATCTGTTGTTCGCAACTTAATACTTGTGGAGTTCTCGGATTGATTCGCCACAAGTGGATTATTAGTCATAGATGCAGTTGGATGGCGGTCTATGTATCTTGTTGTAATGCCCAGAGTAAATCTCATAGTGATCCTCTTGACATATCACGTTGTCTTTATTCTATCAATTGCCCAACTGTAATTTGTTTACCCAGCATGTGTTATTTTATCTTATGGAGAGACACCACTAGTGAACTGTGGACCCCGGTCCTATTTCCTTTATATTGCTATCACCTGTTTACTTTACTCGCATACTTTACTGTTTTCCACTCGATATGCTCATTCCTTTGTTTACAGCAAACCGGTGAGATTGACAACCTCATCGTAAGTTGGGAGCAAAGTATTTGGTTGTGTTGTGTGTAGGTTCTGCGTTGCAGCTGGCAAAGCAAAGTACTGGACGAGGCGCCATATAAATTGTCTGGAGATGTCGCAAGATAGCAAGCATCACCTTCAGTCGTTTGGCTTCTTCCCCTTCGGATCGATAAACCTTGGTTTCTTACTGAGGGAAAACCTTGATGCTATATTCATCATACCTTCCTCTTGGGGTTCCCAACTGGACAGTGCTTTACATTATCAACACCGTGCCGCATCAGGAACAACATAATGAACTAAGAGTAATAAAGTAACAACTATAAAGGAAACTAATTTTTTTGTGTTTTTTGATAAAACGATGCAAGCAAAAAATAAAGTAAAGCAAAACTAAAACAAAGTAAAGGATGTGCGTGCGAAACTCCCCTTGCAGAAATCTTCTTTTTCCCCGGCAACGGCGCCAGAAAATTAGCTTGATGCGGGCAGATAACCACCCAGTTGGGAACCCCAAGAGGAAGGTATGATGAGCACAGTAGCAAGTTTTCCCTCAGTAAGAAATCGAGGTTTATCGAACCAGTAGGAAAAAGCCAAACTTCAGAAGGTGATGCCTGCTAGCTTCGCGACAGCTCCGAACAATTTATTAGGCACCTCGTCCAGGGCTTTGCTTTGCACCAGCAGCAACGTGGAACCTGCACACAACACAACCAAGAACTTTGCTCCCAACTTACGATGAGGTTGTCAATCTCACCGGTTTGCTGTAAACAAAGGATTGAGCGTATCGAGTGGAAAGCAATAGTAGTATGCGAGAAAGTAAACAATGCGAGTAAAAGTAAAACGGTGTAACAATGTAAAGGAAATTGGACCGGGGTCCACCGTTCACTACTGGTGTCTCTCCATAAAATAAATAACAACATGCTAGGTAAACAAATTACAGTTGGGCAATTGATAGAATAAAGATAACGTGCATATGTCACGAGGACCACTATGAGATTTACTCTAGGCATTACAACAAAATACATAGACCGCCATCCAACTGCATCTATGACTAATAATCCACTCACAGGGATATCGTCCGAACACCCCATGAGTATTAAGTTGCGAACAACAGATAACTGCATTAAGCAAAGTGTGTAATGTAAACAAAACGAATGTCCTTGGACACAAGAATGTTGTTTTCTCCCTAGTGGCAACAACACATCTACAACCTTAGAGGTTTCTGTCACTCCCCCAGATTAAATAGAGGCATGAACCCAACTATCGAGCATAAATACCCCCTCTTGGAGTCACTAGTATCTACTTGGCCAAGATAGCTACTAACAACGGAGAGCATGCAAGATCATCAACAACATAGAGATAACATAAGATAATATTCAGCACATCAACTTAACATAACACCAATATTCATCGGATCCCAACAAACACAACATGTAGAATTACATAAAGATGATCTCGATCATGTAAGGCAGCTCACGAGATCTAAACATGAAGCACATGGTGGAGAAGACAACCATCTA
Organism: Dactylis glomerata; assembly: GCA_007115705.1. Lineage (NCBI taxonomy): Eukaryota > Viridiplantae > Streptophyta > Magnoliopsida > Poales > Poaceae > Dactylis > Dactylis glomerata. The sequence goes on from QXEO01000271.1 coordinate 907,777, forward strand.
GCTACTGCTATGAACCCATAGTCCAAGGTAGACTACTCACTCATCGCGCCGGAGGCAAGCATGGCAATGAAAAAGACCTCCGGTGGCGATTCCCCTCTCCGGCAGGGTGCCGGGAAGAGCTTCTAGACCCTCCCGATCTCGGGTTGACGACGGCGGCGGATCGCGACGTGTTTCTGGAAAATTGATCGGGTGTTTAGGTTTTTCCCGTCGGGGGGTCTTTATAGGCGAAGGGGCAGCGTCAGAGGTGGCCAGGGTGGCCTAACCCATAGGGGGTGTGGGCCAGGGGCTGGCCGCGCCGCCCTATGGTGTGGCCAGCCCGTGGCTCCCCTTTGTCTCCTCTTCGGACTTCTGGAAGCTTCGGTAAATATTGGGATGTTCGGCTTTTGTTTCGTCCAATTCCGAGAATATTTCCTGTGTAACTTTTCTGAAACACGAAAACAGCAGAAAATAGGGAACTGTTACTGTGGCATCTTGTTAATAGGTTAGTTCCGAAAAATGCATAAAAACGCCACGAGTGTAACAAAACACTAAGCAAATGGTGTAAGAACAAGCATGGAGCATCAAAAATTATAGATACGTTTGAGACGTATCATCGCCCTCCCCGATGGCATCACGTTTGGGCTCCTCAAGCCAAGGTGCGGGTGGTTCTCTTTTCTCCCTCTCTGATCTCTCTCTCTCTCTCTCGGATATTTGACTAGTTCTAGACAATGAAAGTTATCTACCGAGTTCATCTAGCCTAGTTGATCCAGATGGGTTTAACAATGGTATCAGAGCGTGCTAGTTGCTAGATCTCTTCAGTAGAAAAAGGAAAATGGAAAAGCAAACCCTAGCCATCCCGAGATCCCACAACACCAAATCCCCAAAGGCAAATTCAAAGGAAAAGAGATAGAAATCTCACCGGTTTTGACCTCGAGGTCGCCGGCAAAGTGCGTCGTCTTGTGCCACGTCGTTGATGTCTATGCACATGTCTGTTCTTGTAGACAGTGTTGGGCCTCCAAGTGCAGAGGTTTGTAGAGCAGCAGCAAGTTTCCCTTAAGTGGATCACCCAAGGTTTATCGAACTCAGGGAGGAAGAGGTCAAAGCTATCCCTCTCAAGCAACCCTGCAATTACGATACATAAAGTCTCTTGTGTCCCCAACACACCCAATACACTTGTCAGATGTATAGGTGCATTAGTTCGGCGAAGAGATAGTGAAATACAAGTAGTAGTGATGATTATAAGTAGTAAATGTGATCTGAAATAAATATCGCTGCGAGCAAACATGTAACAAAATAGGAAGTAAACGGTGTGCAATGCTTGGAAACAAGGCCTAGGGATCATACTTTCACTAGTGGACACACTCCCAATAAATATAACATAATTGAACCAATAGATACTATCATCAATATGCAACTCAAAACAATTCTCCAATGGAAAACGAACACTAATCATGCGTAGGGCTACGAAGCACTCCTCAAAATCTGTATGTACCCAAACTAGATTGTCCCACACTATCACCATGAACGCACTAGATGGTTCCAACAAACACCAACAACTCATAGAGACATTAACCAAAAAGATACACATGATGCACACACTAGTCACCTTTACACCATGATACGAGGTATCTCCGGAGAGTATAATAATTAAGCATAGGAGTAGCATAATATCTGAATAATAACATCTACCAATTCAACTAGATACAAAGCTCATGATCACATAAAGATCACATCATGGGAGAGAGAGGTGAACCACATAGCTACCGGTAGAGCCCTCAGCCCCGGGGGAGAACTACTCCCTCCTCATCATAGGAGACAGCAAGGTTGATGGAGATGGCGGTGAGGTCGATGGAGATGGCGGAGACGGCGATGGAGACCGATGGAGATGGCTCCGGGGTCACTTCCCCATCCCGGCAGGGTACCGGAACAGAGACTTCTATCCCCCGAAATTCATTGGCGGTGGCGGCGGAGCTGCGGAACTCTTTCTGGAAAATTGCCAATTCCCCTAGGGTTTTCCATCCCGAGGCTTTATATAGGCGAAGGGGCGTTGTCAGGGGGCTGCCAGGGCGCCCTCACACATAGGGGGCGCGGCCAGGGGCCAGGCCGCGCCGCCTTATTGTGTGGGGCCCTCGTGGCCCCACTCCGTCTCCTCTTCGGTTCTCTGGAAGCTTCGGTGAATTTCTGGACGTTTGGCTTTTATTTCGTCCAATTCCGAGAATATTTCCTGTGTAGCTTCTCTGAAACACAAAAATAGCAGAAAACAGGGAACTGGTACTGTGGCATCTTGTCAATAGGTTAGTTCCGGAAATCGCATAAAAACGCCATGAAGTGTAACGAAACACAAGGCAAATGGTGTAAAAACAAGCATGAATCATCAAAAATTATAGATACGTTTGAGACGTATCAGCATCCCCAAGCTTAACTCCTGCTCGTCCTCGAGTAGGTAAGTGATAACAAAAGAAATAATTTTTGAGGTGACATGCACCATCACAATCTTGATCATCTATGTAAGCGTTGTGCGCTGGGATCAAAAGAACTTAAAACATGGACATGAAAGATATAATCTTGATAGAAGAAACTTGGCAACCATGTTATAACATGAAAAAGAACACAAACAAAAGATCATGAATAATGAAACAATGAAAGTCAAACGTGTGTTCAAATCATATGGAAAAACATAGTAAATGGTTTTCAGCTTGTCCCTCATGGAATAGCAAAACATAAATGCATAGGACACCTTCAAGTTTAAGAGGGCGACTAGATACAAATAATTTAGGAACAAGTGAAACCATAGTCATGAATCAATCAATGATAAACTTTGGGACAATGCACATTATACTCAGAATGACAACTATGCTCTCTTAGACGGTGCATAAAGGTAGAAGGTGGAGACTCAACATAAAAGTAAAAGAAAGGCCCTTCACAGAGGGAAGCAGTGATTAAACATGTGCTAGAGCTTTTCATTTGTAAAACAGAGAGATAAAAATTGGTTTTGAGAGGTGGTTGTCTTTGTCAACGACTGGCAATGGGGTTCTTACTATCTTCCATACAAAAATGAAGCAAGTTTTTGAGAGAGAGATTGGCACTTTTGTGCTCTTTTATAAAGCTTGGCACTCCTCCCCACCTTTTTTCCTTTCTCAAACCATGGCTAACCGATTCCATCGGGTGCCCACCAACATTCACATACCATGGAGGAGTGCCTTTTTTTTGAAATAAGACAATATGGAAGATAGCAAATCCGACCACTACGTCCCCATGAGCTGAAAACAGTGTCACAAAATAAGAAGTATTTTGAAGGTTTTTTGAAAGGTAGCACATGAAAATTTACTTGGAATGGCTTGCAAATACCATGCATAGGAATTTATAGTGGACACAATGGCAAACTTGGTTTTTGGGAGTTGGACGCATGAGTAGAGCTCATACTCAGTACAAAATGAGGGCTAGCAAAAGACTAGGAGCGACCAACTAAGAGAGCAATAATGCCCATAATCATGCAAAGCGACAAAGCAACATTAAAAGAAGCATAAGATGGCATCAAAAGTCAAAAAATAAATGATCACAGAGGCTATAGGTGACTTATTTTTGTAGTCAACATGGTGTAAGCATGCGCCAAGTCAGCCCAAATAAAGCATCAAAGGAGAAAACCAAATTAATGCTTCCAAATAATATAAACAACGTATGATTTTTTCAAAGGCTCATTAAGCAATCTCAGTCATTTGAGACAAGTCATGCTACCGCAAAACCACCAAGCATACTATCAAAAAGACATTAAGCACGACATGCAAAAGCCTAGGCCACAGTTTACACAAGCTCCTTCTTGTACCACTTTTTTGCATAAAGCTTTTTCTCTTTTCCAACACCATTCGAACTTTTATAAACAACTCTTTTGAGGAAAACCAACATAGACCAGAGGTCCAAATACACCTTGATGCAAAGATAAAACAAGATCTGAACAAAAATCAAGGTCAAAAATGCAAGCTAAACGCAGTTCTAGAAAAAGAGAACACTCGTTGAAACGATAAGAGTGAAAAACGGAGTGTTCTTGGCAAATAAAAAGTGAAGTATGTCTCCCTCCAAACCAACATGATGTTATCCAACCATTTATTGCAGCAAGCAAAGCAAAAGAAAACTGAAATTAAAACAACTGACGCTCCAAGAAAAACGCATAGTGCATGAAGCAATAAAAATATAATGTTTTGAAAGGTGACCTGATTTTTGCCGATGAAGAAGGGGGTGCCTCGGGGGCATCCCCAAGCTTTGACGCTTGTACTTCTTGGATATTTCTTGGGGTGACATGGGCATCCCCAAGCTTGAGCTTTTGTCCATTCTTCAACTCATCTCATCATTCTCCAATCCCTACACTTGAAAACTTCCTTCATACAAAACTAAACACAAATCTATTAGCAACATTAGTGTAAGCATACTAATGAATCAACCCTTTTTGCTTCAGGTTTCAACTCAAAACCACCACATATAAAGTACATACTACTGTAGCAACTTTTACGGTGCTTGATGGCAACATTAGTGTAAGCATACTAATGAATCATCCCCAATCGCAGGTACAAAAGATATACAGAGAATTTTCACGAATTTTTACGGTGCAGCACCAAAAACTGTTTCAGGACAGCAACATCCCCAAATCTTACCTTACTCAAATTAGAGGCTTCTCTTGGCACAAAAACGAAATAAAAATGATAAGAGAGGTCATTACAGTTGAACGGATCGTAAGGGCACCTAGAGGGGGGGGGGTGAATAGGTGCTACTCAAATTTTAATTCTTTTTCAATTTAGGCTTGACACAAAAGGTAAATTCTCTAGATATGCAACTAAGGTGAATTTACCTATATGACAACTAGCAAGCTAAGCAAGATACAAGATATAAAGGCAATAAAGGATAGAGGTAACCGAGAGTGGAGCACACGGAGACACGAATGTAATTCCCGTAGTTCCTTCCTTTTTAGGGGAAGTACGTCTACGTTGGAGGGGTGTGGTTGCCACAAAGGCCTAACCAACGCCACAAAGGCTCACCCTATTCTCCGGTGCAAGCTTCTGCCACAAAGGCCTAGCTCACTTTCCACTAAGGGATTCCTCAAGGCGGAACTGGCCTTTACAATCTTGGGGCATGCATCCACAACCGAATTGGAGGCTCCCAAGCACAACACAATGCTGTCAAACAACAAGTAGCAAGATATCAAATACACAAAACAAGGTCTTGGGACACAAGGGAACCCAAGACACAAGGGCCCTCAAGCAAATGAGAGGGGAAATTAAATCGCTTCGGTGAGGATGTAGATGATGGTCTTCTCCTTCGATTCTCAAAAGATCAAGAGCTTTGGTGGGTTGAGGGAGGAGATCTAGTTGATTTGGTGGCTCCAATAATGGTGTTCTTCAAGCTTGGGACGAGCAGCCCTTTGGAGAAGAAGGTGGGGGGTATTTATACCCCCCCCCAAAATCTGACCGTTGCCAGCCAGGAAAGTCCGGCTAAAGCCGGAGTTAAGTCCGGCTAAAGCCAGTCACACCGGCTAAAGCCGGCCTCCACACCGGCTAAAGCCGGTCTGAAAAATCCGGCCCTGCCGGAAATAGCCGGACAAAAAGCCGGGTTACTCCAGAGATGCATGGCTTCTTTCGAAACAGGGCAGTCCGGCTATAGCCGGTCTGGGGACCGGCTAAAGCCGGCCTTCCTGGCCAAACTTCATATAGAACCTCTCCCAGAGCATATTAGCACCATTTCCTCAAGAATTTCCTTTGGGTAATGATAATTATCAAGTGTAACATAGGAAACCCAATATCTTGTGCAAGAACATAATAAAATCCTGCAAAGCATAATCACCACATTAATAGATAATGTATTGTTAACAAACGCCAAAATCAATTAGGCGGGAAATGCTCTTTCAATCTCCCCCTTTTTGGTGTTTGATGACAATACATAATTTTGCATGTTTCAAACGATATAAAATATAGACTGAGCTCCCCCTTGCTATGTGCCTTATATTAAGTTTTGTATTTGAATACAAAGACACATCAACAATAAGAACCCCCCCTAGATTTTATAGTGTGATCCATATATGCACAAGATATATAAAAATAGCACATAATCAATAAGCATATGATATGACAAGATATATAGCAAGTAGGATCAAAAAGGATAATCATAAAGACTACTACACATGATAATAACACATAGTTCAACACATAGTAGTAGATGATAATCCAACTAGAGTTCAACCATGGGACACAAGCGAGCAAGCACACGATAAGAGCTTGTGACCCAACCAAATCCAAATGGAAAAACAACACAAATCCAAATGGAACACATGCAAATGGGACATTCTCCCCCTTTGGCATCAAGATGCCAAAAAGGGAGACAACAACACGAGATCACTCCTCATAATCATCGAAGTCCTCATCTTCCTCATCATCATCTCCTTGATCATCATCTTCTTCCTCTTCATCATCATCTCCATCTCCTTCTTCATCTTCTTCATCAATGGCTTCCTTGCCCTTGGAGGTGACTTCGGCTAACTCCTTCCAATCAAAAGATGATCCCTCATTCCACTTGCCAAAGGAGAAGGTTTCCTCAGACGGGTCTTGCTCTTGGGATTCTTCTTGAGTGCTAGCTCCTTTGCCCTTCTCCACAATCCTCAAACGAGCATCCAACTCTCTTTGCTTCTTGTGAATGTGCTTGCGGTCCACATAGTCCTTGTATTGAGTTTGACGCACATCATTGTTCATGCAAAACAAAGCCCTTTGCCACCACTTGAGCTTCTTCATCTCTTGACCCATTCCACCACTTGGTGGATCCGCGTTCTTCCTCCTACAACCACTAGCATAGCGGTTGCCACCCAACACATCGCTCGAAGAGGGAAAAGCACTTGAGGTGCTAGACACCAAATGAGCGGTCTTCTTGTAGAGCTTGTTGGGCTTGTGCACTTCCAACTCTTCATCTAGAAAATCTTGCTCAATCTCAAAGTCTCCTTCAATGCCTCTGTCAATGATAAGCCTCATGATAAATGGAGCAAAAGGAGGGATTTTCCTGTCAAGCATAGCAATCTTCATCTCCATGAAGATAAAGTACATCACATCGAGCTCCATCCCTTCACACTCCCTTCCGGCCTCGAAGACAAGACGGGCATGGTGGAGTAAGTGCACAAGTCCACCTCTGATAGAATCATTGTTGCCCCCACTTGGAGCAATGTTGGCACGGAACATCCAAAGCAAAATATCATAGAGGGGAAGGAGATTTGCAGTCTCTCCCGCTTTGCCCCCGGGACCATAGAGACACTGGATCTTCCTCTTGTTGTACTCTGTGGTGTCAAGATGCAAACGGGCACCTCTAGGTCGATGAATGCCATCAAACCTATAGCCCAAAAGCTGCCCGAAGCGAGAGATGGTAGAGCTCTTCCTCACTTCACCTGACATCCAAGTGAACCCAACCTCATCCCTAGTGTCAAACTCCAAAGTGGCAAAGAACTGCTGGATCAAACGAGGATTATAGTCTTGTCTGAAGACCATCAACTTGTGCAAACCCAACTTCTGAGTGACCTAGAGAGCATCAGCAAAGTACTCATCCCTGGACAATGATGCAATGTTGGTGAACTTCATGGGGCAAACCTTTGTGCTCATGGTCTCATACACCTGCTCATAGATCCTCTGATGCTCTGACCGGTAGAAGGAACCACTGTCGATGTCCCTAGGCATGGCATAGAACTTCTGTTCACGGAACTCACGGTACTCTTGCTTGGACAACTTCTTGAGATCACCAATGTTAGCAAACAGAGATTTCTTCTTACGTTCTTCCAACCGCTTCTTCTTCATAGCAGCGGTCATACGTGCATCGTGATGTTCTTGACGGCGGGCAAGAGAAGGATCAACATAGCGAGACCGCTTGGGTCGAGAACCACCTGCAAACAGCACATAGGAAGATAGCATATAGGATGAGCATGCATGCCAGAGGATCAAAGAGCAATAGCACAAAAGGAAAAAACAGGACAGTACTTGGTGATCTACACCGGCTATTTCCGGTCTCAGGCCGGCTTTAGCCGGTCAGGCCGGCAATAGCCGGTCTGACACCGGCTTTGGCTGGACCAGATAAACACAATTCGAAATCTCAGGAGTAGGCCACCAAAACTAGTCAAGTATTTTCGATCTATGCAATGCTGGAAGGAATCACGAAACCAAACATTCCCAGATGAACCAACAAGGTACCACAAAATCAACTAACCCTAACCCTAGGGAGACCTAGGGAGAGAGAGAGAGGAGAAAGTAGGGGAGGGTACCCTGGTCCATGGGGAGGGCGCCGGAGAGGATGGCCGGCCGATGAGGGGGGGCTCCGGCGGCCGGAGGAGAGGCGAATGACGGCGGCGGCGGCGGGTCCAAGGGAGGAGGAGCTCGAGCACAGATAGGCGTGGGGGTTAACTGAGGAAACCCTCACCCCCACAGCCTTATGAGATGGGCTCGAAAACCCCAGGCCGGCTATAGCCGGATGGGCCGGCTATAGCCGGATGGGCCGGCTAAAGCCGCACCCCGGCTATTTCCGGTGAAGGACCGGCTATAGCCGGTCAAGATGGCACAAAACAGATGACTTTGATTTCAGGAAATTCTGGGCATGCAAGAGAGGATGCTGGGCTTTAGATAAGTGGGCTTAGGATAGAAAAACATGCAAGGAGTGGTTCTTGGCACTTGACATTGCAAACACAAGAAATCTTTGGAAAATCCAATGCAAGTGCCTTCCCATATCAAGGATACAGACAATGACGAAAAAGGCTCAATAAAACTCAAATAGGATTTGCAAGGAATCAACTCTTCGAAAAGAAGAGGTCGGTGGCCGAGGCCACCATGTATGAGTGTTATGGCATTGGACCGCGAAGATGTATCTTGGTTCCATAACCAATACTCGTCATTGAAACTCATATATCACAAAAATGATAGAAAGAGAACAATTTTGTTACTATCGGCATTATGGGGGGAGGGATAGCCCAATTGATTAGGACCGCACTCCCCCTATCTCCATGCCCACACCTAAACCAAACAAGTATTGAAAATAGGTGTATTTGCAAGATGCTCAAGCCACACTCCTTGAATCAATGATATTTAGCTCATTCCTCAAATATCCAAATCTTGCTTCATCAAGGGGCTTCGTGAATATATCGGCAAGTTGATCCTTGGTGCTCACATATGCAAGCTCAATATCACCACGGGCAACATGATCTCTAATAAAATGATTCCGGATCTCAATATGCTTGGTTCTTGAATGTTGCACCGGATTATAGGCTATCTTGATAGCACTCTCATTGTCACATAAAAGAGGCACTTTGTCACAATTGACACCATATTCCTTTAAAGTTTGCCTCATCCACAACAATTGAGTGCATCCACTTGTGGCGGCAATATATTCGGCTTTGGCGGTGGAGAGAGATATACAATTTTGCTTCTTAGAATACCAACACACCAAAGACCTACCAAGAAATTGGCAAGCTCCGGAGGTTGATTTCCTATCATCCTTGTCACCGGCCCAATCCGAATCCATGAAGCCACAAAGAGAGAAATCCGAACCTTTGGGATACCAAAGCCCATAAGTTGGGGTATGAACCAAATATCGAAAGATTCTCTTAACCGCCATAAGGTGGCTTTCTTTAGGAGCGGCTTGATACCTTGCACACACACCTACACTCAACACAATATCGGGTCTAGATGCGCAAAGGTAAAGCAAACAACCGATCATAGAACGGTATACCTTTTGATCCACATCTTTACCATTGGGATCAAGTTCAAGATGACATTTTGTGGCCATTGGTGTGGCGGCCCCATTTAGTTCCTTCATCTTGAACCTCTTGAGCATGTCTTGGACATATTTGGCTTGATTAATGAAAGTCCCTTCTTTCAATTGCTTGATTTCAAAACCAAGAAAGAACTTCATTTCGCCCATCATAGACATCTTGAACCTATCGGTCATAAGCTTTGAAAATTCATCATTAAAAGCTTTGTTAGTAGAGCCAAAAATAATATCATCAACATATAGTTGGCATACGAAAAGCTCCCCATTGACCCTCTTAGTAAAAAGAGTGGGATCGATTTGCCCAACTTCAAACCCACGGTCTAACAACAACTCCCTAAGGTGCACATACCACGCACGTGGGGCTTGTTTAAGGCCATAGAGTGCCTTATGGAGTTTGTAGACATGGTTCGGGAAGTTGAGATCCTCAAACCCCGGGGGTTGCTTAACATACACTTCCTCTTTCAATGGACCATTTAGAAAAGCACTTTTAACATCCATTTGTTGCAACTTAAAGTTATGATGAGTGGCATATGCAAGAAGGATACGGATGGACTCAAGGCGAGCCACGGGAGCATAAGTTTCTCCAAAGTCAATTCCTTCCAATTGAGAGAAACCTTGAGCAACCAATCTAGCCTTGTTCCTCACAACAATTCCATGCTCATCTTGCTTGTTCTTGAATATCCACTTTGTGCCAATCACATTGCGGCACTCCTTTGGCTTCTCCACTAAACCCCATACATTATTGCGCTTGAAGTTGTTGAGTTCTTCATGCATAGCATCCAACCAATCCGGATCTTCAAGAGCTTCAAATACTTTCTTGGGTTCAACCATAGAGATATAAGCATGATGAGAGCTAAATTGTGCCAATTGACGCCGGGTTGACACTTTGCTTCTTAAATCTCCAATAACCCTCTCAAGGGTATGACCTTTAAGCTCCAAATCCCTTTCAACTCTTTTCCTGCGACGGGCTTCGATCTCCTCATTTGACCTTGGAGAAGTCACTTGATCATCTTGATCATTTTGGTCCCCGTCTTGACCATCAAATTGACCTTGATCATCATTATCTTCATGAGTAGGTTGATCTTGGTCTTGTGAAGAATTGGGGGCGGTTGAGATAACCGGAGAGGATGGTGGTGCCCCTTCTTCTTCATGAAGGTCCTTGTCTTGTTCTTCGGTTGGTGCATTAGTTGCTTCCTTGGGAGAGGCTTGTTGAGCTTGTGAAGATGAAGGCTCCACTTGAGTAGAGCATAGTCCTTCTTGGTCCGCCACAAGGTGTCCCTCAATGGGGCAGAAAAATCCCATGCCCATTCTTCCTATGGCTTCTCGAGGTATTTCATCATCTACATCACAAGAAACAACATCTCGCCCCCCTTGGGAGCCGTCATTCTCTTCGAATACCACACTACAAGATTCTTCAACACGTCCGGTGGACTTGTTTAAGACTCTATAAGTGTGGGATTCGGCACCATAACCAACAAAAATACCTTCTATTCTTTCGGATCAAATTTACCTAAACGAACTCCTTTTCTTTGAAAGAAACACTTACACCCGAAAACCCGGTAGTAGGAGATGTTGGGCTTGCTTCCGGTGAGTATTTCATATGGAGTCTTGTTTAGGCCTTTGCGGAGGAAGAGCCGGTTTGAAGAGTGACAAGCCGTAGAGATAGCTTCGGCCCAAAAGTTGTATGGAGACTTAAACTCCGCCAACATGGACCTAGCCATATCCATAGGAGTCCGGTTCTTCCTTTCGGCTACACCATTTTGTTGAGGGGTGTATGCAGCGGAATATTGATGATGAATCCCCTCATCACTAAGAAATCCATTTAAGGTGTAGTTCTTGAACTCCGAGCCATTGTCACTTCTAATTGCCAAAATAGTTTGCCCATGTTGACGTTCAACTTCCTTGGCAAAGTCGATGACGGTTTGTTGAGTCTCACTCTTATGCTTGAAGAAGTAGACCCAAGTATATCTTGAATAGTCATCAACAATCACCAAACAATATTTCTTCCCACCAAGACTTGCATGAGAGGGAGGACCAAAAAGATCCACATGAAGGAGCTCCAAGATCCTCTTGGAAGAAATGATAGTCTTGCTTGGGTGGGGAGAATCATGCATTTTTCCTAGAACGCAAGCCCTGCAAACACGATCTTTGGCAAAAGAAACATTCTCTTTTAGTCCGAGTATGTGGCCACCCTTGTGAAGGCTTTGCAAAGTTCTCATATTGACATGGGCTAGTCGGCGATGCCAAAGCCAACCCACATCGGCCTTTCCAAATAAACACATTGCACTTGTAGTGGTTTTCCCCGAGAAGTCCACCACATACAAGTTATTTTCAATGTGCCAAACGAAAGCAACCTTTAAAGACTTGCTCCACAAGAGTACCACAATTTCATTATCAATGAAGACGGCAAAGCCCATCTTACCAAGTGCACGAACTGAAAGTAAATTGTAACCTAGGGTCTCAACAAGCATGACGTCCACAAGGGAAATATCCGATGCGACCACCACCTTGCCAAGACCCAATACCTCGGATTGTGACATGTCTCCATAAGTGACGGTTATGTTGTTGTCATTAGGCCTCATCTCTGTCATAATCTCCTTGCTTCCGGTCATATGACTTATGCATCCACTATCCAGCACCCATTTTGATCCACCGGAAGCATAGTCCTACAAGAGATTATTGCTTGGTTTTAGGTCCCCATTTCTCAATGGGTCCTCTTTTGTTAGCAACAAGGGTCTTTGGAACCCAAATAGACCAAGCAACATAACCATCATTTGGACCAACATATTTTGCATAAACATCACCATAATAATCACGAAATAAAACATAGTGAGGGTTAGCAATTCCCGCATGATCATCATGAGTGGCTTTGCCACCCACAATAGGATCCTTCTTTGCTTGTGCGGGCTTGGCCTTCTTTTTCTTGATGTTCTTCTTCTTCTTCTTTGAGACAAAGCCAATCCCCGTTTTATCACCAAATGCCTTTTGCTTACTCAAAAGGTCATTCAAGTTTTTCTCACCTATGGGAATGGAGGACTTGGCAAGCTCATCTTTCAACCTAGCATTTTCTTCAATAACATTTGCATGATCACAAGTAGAAGTAGAAGAACTAGGCACATTATTCTTAGTCAATTGAATTTGAAGTTGTTCATGTGACTTGGTAAGAATAGAGTGTTCACTTTTCAAGGCCTTGTGAGCCTTGTCAAGATCTTCTAAATCCATAACAAGTATATCATGACCAACACCAAATTCAACTTTTTCCTTTTTAAGCATTTTTACTTTAGCACGAGCATGGTCACGCTCTTTAATGAGTTTGGAAACAACTTCATTATTAGCTTCCTCAATGGAATCGAGCTTCTCTTCAAGAGTTGCTCGTTCCTCTTGCTCTTCTTCAAGAGACTCGGTTAGTGAGGCAATATCTTGAGCATATTCTTTTTCAAGCCTCAATTGTTCATCTAGTTTTTCAAGAGTTTTACCATATTGGCTCAATAGACGTTCAAAGTGAAGCTTGTGAACACCATCTACACTAGACACATAATCATCAAAAGCAACAATTTCTTCCTTTACTCTAAGACTAGCAAGATCATTCAAGGAAGCATCATTTGTCTTAGAGGAAGAGAAAGATGTGGGTGATACCTCGGAATACTTGGCCATAAGGCACTTGACGTTCTTGAGAAGAGAGTCCTCATTGGGGGATTCAAAGAGTGATGTGGAGGAAGTGGAGGTGGTTGCCATTGCGGCCATCTCACTAGTTGTGGTTTCTTCTTCATCACTCTCACTTGTGGAGTACTCTTCTTGAGTCAAGAACACAAACTTTGGTTGTTTCTTCTTTGGTCCACCCTTCTTCACAAATGGCTTCTTGGATGGTGACTTGGTCTTGCTTTTGAAGATGAGATTTCCACCATGGTCTTCTCTCTTCTCATAAGGGCACTCGGCAACAAAGTGAAATCTATCATTGCAATTGTAGCATGTCCTCACCCTTTGACCATTGTTGTCATTCCTTTGATAGCCACTTGACTTGCTTCTTCTTTGATTGTTTTCTTTAGCCTTGTGTGGATCAACCCAAAAGGTTTTTCCATAGAAGGCCATGTGCTCATTGTACTCATGTCTTATGTCATCAGGACACATCTCAAGCCTTGCTTCAATGCTTGCTTGATGTGGAACCTCTTTCTCAACCACACTAGCTTTTAATGCGAGATTGGAGCTTCTTTGCATTCCTATGGCACGAGCACGAGCATCTTCCGCATTTTGTGCGGAAACCTTGTAGGCTTGAATCTCTTGCATCACTTGATTGGAGGTCATCTCATTGAAGTTGTGCTTTCCTTGAACACTCTTCACATCCGCGGGCTCATATGGAGTGAGAGCAAGAATGTACTTCATCTTGATCCACTCATCATCAATATGGTGAGCACCGAGGTTCTTGAAGGTGGTAGCAATAGCCTTGAGTCTTCTATACATCTCTTGATGATCCTCACCATCCATCATGAAGAAACCCTCCGCTTGATTTGAGAAGGCAATATATCTTGTTTTCTTCATGCTCTCATTGCCAACAAAGACGTCGGAGAGTCCTTGCCAAGCTTCTTTGGTGGTGGAGAAGTGTTGGATGTGAGGCAAGTCCTTGGGCCCAACGGCGACTTGAATCATATGGAGAGCGGTGGCATTGAGTTGACTATTGACCGTCTCTCTTCTTGTCATGTTGGTGGGATCCACGGCCTTGAATCCTTCTTCAACAATCCTCCAAAGCTCAATGCAAGAACTGCGCATATGAGAGATCATTTGATATTGCCATTGACCAAAGTTTAATGCATCAAGCTTAGGCGGATCACCTCTATGGTTAATATGAGGATAAGGAACCGGCGGGTCGGGTGAATACCAATGTGGGTATTCACCTTTCCCGTCGTCCTTGGTGGAAGACTTAGCATCGCCATTTTTGTCGGCACCCTCCTCATCTATCCCCACATTCTCCACTTGTGGAGTAGCGGGTTTTTCCGGAGGTGGAGAAGCATTAGTAGTTTTAGCTTGCATGAGTTGCGCTATCATTTCACGCAACTCACTTATTTGAGATGTCATGGAAGTCATGGATGATTCCAAAGATTTGAACTCATCCATAGAGACTTGACCCGAGCCCTCTTTAGGTGGGGGATCCATACTCTTAGGCGGTTAAGCCCCAATTAAGAGCCGAGGCTCTGATACCAATTGAACGGATCGTAAGGGCACCTAGAGGGGGGGTGAATAGGTGCTACTCAAATTTTAATTCTTTTTCAATTTAGGCTTGACACAAAAGGTAAATTCTCTAGATATGCAACTAAGGTGAATTTACCTATATGACAACTAGCAAGCTAAGCAAGATACAAGATATAAAGGCAATAAAGGATAGAGGTAACCGAGAGTGGAGCACACGGAGACACGGATGTAATTCCCGTAGTTCCTTCCTTTTTAGGGGAAGTACGTCTACGTTGGAGGGGTGTGGTTGCCACAAAGGCTCACCCTATTCTCCGGTGCAAGCTTCCGCCACAAAGGCCTAGCTCACTTTCCACTAAGGGATTCCTCAAGGCGGAACCGGCCTTTACAATCTTGGGGCACGCATCCACAACCGAATTGGAGGCTCCCAAGCACAACACAATGCTGTCAAACAACAAGTTGCAAGATATCAAATACACAAAACAAGGTCTTGGGACACAAGGGAACCCAAGACACAAGGGCCCTCAAGCAAATGAGAGGGGAAATCAAATCGCTTCGGTGAGGATGTAGATGATGGTCTTCTCCTTCGATTCTCCAAAGATCAAGAGCTTTGGTGGGTTGAGGGAGGATATCTAGTTGATTTGGTGGCTCCAATAATGGTGTTCTTCAAGCTTGGGACGAGCAGCCCTTTGGAGAAGAAGGTGGGGGGTATTTATACCCCCCCCCAAATCTGACCGTTGCCAGCCAGGAAAGTCCGGCTAAAGCCGGAGTTAAGTCCGGCTAAAGCCGGTCACACCGGCTAAAGCCGGTCACACCGGCTAAAGCCGGCCTCCACACCGGCTAAAGCCGGTCTGAAAAATCCGGCCCTGCCGGAAATAGCCGGACAAAAAGCTGGGTTACTCCAGAGACGCATGGCTTCTTCCGAAACAGGGCAGTCCGGCTATAGCCGGTCTGGGGACCGGCTAAAGCCGGCCTTCCTGGCCAAACTTCATATAGAACCTCTCCCAGAGCATATTAGCACCATTTCCTCAAGAATTTCCTTTGGGTAATGATAATTATCAAGTGTAACATAGGAAACCCAATATCTTGTGCAAGAACATAATAAAATCCTACAAAGCATAATCACCACATTAATAGATAATGTATTGTTAACAAACGCCAAAATCAATTAGGCGGGAAATGCTCTTTCAACAGTAGTAATGACTTCCAAGACTCAAATAAAAGAAAAAGTACTGACAATAAAACAATGGGTTATCTCCCAAGAGTGCTTTTCTTTAACGCCTTTGAGCTAGGCGCAGTAATTTGCAAAGATGCTCATGTCGGTGCCATATAAGAGCTTGAGGCAAAGGCGCCATATAGGAACTTAAAGCAATAGAGAGCATCAAAAAGTAAGTATGGAACACATTTAAATCTAAACCACTTCCTATGAAAAATAGTCTTGTAAAGAGACAAGTCATAAAAGTGCAAAGCAAAAAGCATAGGAAGATAAAACAAGTACAACTTCAAGAATTGCAACATAAAGAGGGGAAACTCAATATTGTTGAGATCCATCAAACCATGTTTCCCTCTCTCATAATAACTTTCAGTAGCATCATGAATAGAATTAACAATATAACTATCACATAAAGCTTCCCTATCATGAGCCACATGCGTAAAAGAATTAATACTCCCCGCATGAACAATCGTAGTAGGAGCAGATTCAACAGAATAATTATTCTCATCACCATAATCATCAAAAATAGGAGGCATATTGTAATCATAACTAATTTTCTCCTCAAAATTAGGTGAACTGAAAATATTATACTCATCATCATAACCATCATAAACTAGAGGTTTAGTATCATCACAAGCTAGAGAACAGCTATTTCACAAAGCATATTCATTAAACATATCATCATAAGAAGGAACATGGATAGTACTAATGGTACAACAATTATTAACCTTAGAATTTGTACCAAAAAGATTTTCAATATCAAAAGTAGACTGCTTTTCCCAATCATGATCACTAACATAGGTAACAGGCATGAGAACATCATCCCAATCAGAATTATCATAATCTATAGCAGGATCATAACGCTTAGGGGAAGATACCATGTCCTCTCGCCTCTTACTCCTCTTCTTCTTCTTCTTCACACTCTTCTTACTCTCTCCTTTAGGAGGGAGAGACTTGAAGGGCATCTTCTCCACATATACTTTAGGAGGGAAAGGCATCTTCTCCACATAATCTGGTTTGCTGACAAAAACAACAGAAGAAACTTTGGAGGATTCCTCCTCTCTATTAATAAGATCGAAACATCTATTAGTCCTATCATAGCTTGGCAAAACATCATATTTTATAAGATCTTGTAAGTAAGTATTTGTGAGGCAATCTTTAGCACAATAGAGACGACAACCACGAAGGATGCTATTAATATCAACATCTCTCATATCAACCAAAGAAATCTTTCTAGATATCTCTTCACAATTCAAAAACAAAGTAAGCTCATCATGCTGATTGAGAGTAATCTTATCATCACAATACAAATCTGCGTTACTCGTTCGATTAATTGGGCATTGAAAATTAAAGTGACCCGTTTTACCGCAAAATTCACAAAGAAAAGGATAAAGCTCACAAACCCTTTCACCAAGCTCGTCTAGATCCCTGAGCCACATTCGGGTTTCTTCATTTGCGTGGTGGACACAATAATCTTCCTTGTTGTAACTCTGTTCACAAGGTCTATGTATTCCACAAAAATTAACTTGCTTATAAGAAACATGACTTTCAGAGGTTCGAGCATGTTTATTGCAATTATCAATAACAATATCATTTTCTACGCAAGTGTCCTTAAAAGGTTCATGATACACGTCCCCATTTCCTTTAGGAACATTAATATGGGAAGCAAAGGTTTTAAAACAATCAATCATAATTTGAGGATCAAGACCATACTTAGCACTAAGCTCTTGAAAATCAGCAGTTTCAGCGAAAGACTTAATGCAATCAAACTCGTAATTCATACCTGATCCTTTACCTTTGTCGCTATCCCAACCTTCAATATTGTTTTGAATTGTTTCAAGCAGATTCCACTTGGTGTCAACATCCTTGCTTGTGAAATACCCATCAAAGCATGCATCTAGATAGTCCTTGTAATATCCTGAAAGCCTTGCATAAAAATTATTAATAACAATATTACGGGGAAGATCATAAATAGGACATTTGTGCATTAGTAACTTAAATCTTCCCCATGCTTGGGCAATGCTTTCTCCCTCATGCAGATGAAAATTATAAATGTAATTCCTATCTTTATAAACCTCACTAGAAGGATAGAATTTAGAATAAAAGAGAGGTACAATTTCCTCCCAGTCGATAGATCGACCATCCTTCAGTGTTTTATACCATTCCTCAGCTCTGCCTTTCAGTGATAAAGAGAATAGATTCTTCTTAACTTGGTTCATTGAAATACCTCCACACTGGAACAACTCGCCTAATTCATGTATAAAAAGCAAATGATCACCAGGATGGACAATTCCATCTCCGAAATAGCAGTTATCCATAGCACGTTCAACAATTTTCATAGGTATTTTAAAAGGATGAGGAGCACAAGCATCATTAGAAACATCACATATGGGAGATAAAATATCATCAGAGCAAACTTTCTCCACTAAAGCTGGGGAACAAAAAATATCATGCTTAACAAAACCAGCTTCCCCAAGCTTAGACTTTTCCATAGCATTAGGAATAACGGGATTCAAAGCATTCGTACTAATAACATTGCTATGCGAAATAAGCTCCAAAGGTTTTTCAATTTTCTCTTCAAATCTAAACTCAGGAAAAAGACTAAAGAACTCTTTACTTTCCATTAAGCCTAACTAGTGAAAATAAAAACAAAAAACAAAAAGATATAATTGCAGAATCTAAAGGAAATAACTCTGAGCACTCACACAGGAGGATGCGAGTACCTTTTACCTTACCTCCCCGGCAACGGCGCTAGAAGATGTCTACGCACGCGTCTGTTCTTGTAGACAGTGTTGGGCCTCCAAGTGTAGAGGTTTGTAGAGTAGCAGGAAGTTTCCCTTAAGTGGATCACCCAAGGTTTATCGAACTCAGGGAGGAAGAGGTCAAAGCTATCCCTCTCAAGCAACCCTGCAATTACGATATAGAAAGTCTCTTGTGTCCCTAACACACCCAATATACTTCTCAGATGTATAGGTGCACTAGTTCGGCGAAGAGATAGTGAAATACAAGTAGTAGTGATGATTATAAGTAGTAAATGCGATCTAAAATAAATATCGCTGCGAGCAAACATGTAACAAAACAGGAAGTAAACAGTGTGCAATGCTTGGAAACAAGGCCTAGGGATCATACTTTCACTAGTGGACACACTCCCAACAAATATAACATAATTGAACCAATAGATACTATCATCAATATGCAACTCAAAACAATTCTCCAATGGAAAACGAACACTAATCATGCATAGGGCTACGAAGCACTCCTCAAAGTCCGTATGTACCCAAACTAGATTGTCCCACACTATCACCATGAACGCACTAGATGGTTCTAACAAACACCAACAACTCATAGAGACATTAACCAAAAAGATACACATGATGCACACACTAGTCACCTTTACACCATGATACGAGGTATCTCCGGAGAGTATAATAATTAAGCATAGGAGTAGCATAATATCTGAATAATAACATCTACCAATTCAACTAGATACAAAGCTCACGATCACATAAAGATCACATCATGGGAGAGAGAGGTGAACCACATAGCTACCGGTAGAGCCCTTAGCCCCGGGGGAGAACTACTCCCTCCTCATCATAGGAGACAGCAAGGTTGATGGAGATGGCGGTGAGGTCGATGGAGACGGCGGAGACGGCGATGGAGACCAATGGAGATGGCTCCGGGGGCACTTCCCCGTCCCGGCAGGGTGCCGGAACAGAGACTACTGTCCCCCGAAATTCGCTGGCAGTGGCGGCGGAGCTGCGGAACTCTTTTTGGAAAATTGCCGATTCCCCTAGGGTTTTCCGTCCCTAGGCTTTATATAGGCGAAGGGGCGTCGTCAGGGGGCTGCCAGGGCGCCCTCACACGTAGGGGGCGCGGCCAGGGGCCAGGCCGTGCCACCCTATTGTGTGGGGCCCTCGTGGCCCCACTCCGTCTCCTCTTCGGTTCTCTGGAAGCTTCGGTGAATTTCTGGACGTTCGGCTTTTATTTCGTCCAATTCCGAGAATATTTCCTGTGTAGCTTTTCTGGAACACAAAAATAGCAGAAAACAGGGAACTGGCATTGTGGCATCTTGTCAATAGGTTAGTTCCGGAAATCGCATAAAAATGCCACGAAGTGTAACGAAACACAAGGCAAATGGTGTAAAAACAAGCATGGAGCATCAAAAATTATAGATACGTTTGAGACGTATCAGTCATTCCTCTCGATCCAGTGTGCATCGGCATGCCGAGGCACTGGACAAAGAACAGGGCAGTGGAGGAGCACTCCTCCGCCACGGCCGAAAGGACAGAACCCTTTTCGGGGGCAAAGGGCGCACCACCCACCGCCGTCCTTCGCTATGCTGCACACCAGCGCAAGGGGCGCCGGTTCTTCTCTGCGTCACCACGCTGTGGCAGTGGAAGAGAAAGAGCAGAGAAAGAGAGGGCCGGGGCACCGATCGAGGCGTTCACGCCATCGTGGGCGAAGCAATGGGCGCGGGAGCTCGACCTTTGCGCAGGAACAGAGAGGGGAACATGCTCGCCATCGTGCGCGACGCCGGTGGCTCGCGTCGCCGCCGCCGGTGGGGCACTGGCCGGCGACGTTGGCCTCCCAGCAGCCGCCGCAACACGCGGGCGAGAGAGAGTGACGGGGGACGGGAGCGAGTGGGGGCTAGGGTTTCCATCTGATCGGTACGGGGTCGGTTTTGACCCAGCCAAAGACGACGCTCAACCATCGGATTAAATCCGACGGCCAGGAGCACGCGGCGAGCGCCAGCGCCGGTACAGACGGGCCATGGGCCTCCCTGGTAGGCCGCGGGCCACATCGAGCCAGCCGCCAATCTACCGCACAGGGCGGTCGCGCGCGTAGTGGGCCGTGGGCCACCAAAGGCCATAGGCCAAAACAGGTTTTACTGATATATTTTTACAGATTACAGTTTTAATTATTTTTTTGCTCAGATTTTGAGCAAATTTCTTATAGCTTTTTCTATTCAAATTATTCCAACAAAAATTTGTTTAGAGAATTCAAAAGTTACAGAAACATTTCTGAAAAGATTAAAGTTAATGAATTTTGTTCATGTTTCCATTGCAAATAGTTTAAAATTTTTTGCTTAAATGCAATAAAGTGAGATTTTTTTTTGGGATTTCTATTTTCGTGCCCTTGGTTTATTAGTTGTACTCAGTTTTCCCCAGCCTCTTAACTTTTCCTCAGTTTTCCCCTCCCTCTAGTTTGAAACCCCTCGCAGACGCTCAGACGGGATGGTTACCGTCTGGTCAAAGGCCTTGACCGTTACCGGTGACGGCTAGGGAGCCGCGGTGGTTGTGAATGGACCGATGCTTTTGAATGGTGCTGACGGGTAGGGTCAGGAGACACGTCGGAGCAGCCATCCATCTATCGCTGACGTGTGGGCCGTTTTATTTCCTGATTGTATACGCGGTGCTGCTAATGACAAATGGGGCCGCTCTATAGGGTTGCCGAAGCCAATGACCAGTGGGGTCGTGTATTTTTCAGGAAAAGACATATATTGCCGCTCTGTGGGGCTGCCGCAGCCAATGACCAGTGGGGTCGTCTATTTATTTAGAGAAAATCATACATTGCCGCTCTGTGGGGCCTCCGTAGCCAATGACCGCTGGGGTCATCTATTTATTTAGAGAAAATCATATAGAGCCGCTCTGTGGGGCCGCCTCAGCCAATGACCGCTGGGGTCGCCCTTAGTGAAAAGGCATATATACCTGCTTTTAGTTAGAGAGAAGCAACAAGTTCGCTACTTAATTTTTCTTAAGCTAGACCCAGCATGTGACTATTTTCGCAGCTTAATCTAAAGTGAATCTTATGCTAAACATGGCTGGAACCTAGTGTTGTGTATCTCATTAGTCATCGGAGAACCACTGGCAGCTCGTTCCCCACCCTCGGACAGAGCAGCCATCGTCGGCGCCTCGTTGCGCCGCCGACTCTGTTCCCCGGCGGCGTCGGACGGACTACGGCGCTGCACATCAACCACGGCTCTAGCATTTGTTTCGTCCGCACGCATTGTACCCACCGCAGGAAAGTCTGCCGCAAGCAGATCCGCCGCCCACGACGACCGGGATTTGTTCCGCGCACCAATTGGTAGTATAGCTTGGTAAGACCTCCGCTTCTGCCTCCCCCGCCCCCTAATCGATTCGGTTCCCGTAATTTATTGGAGTTTGCAGGTGCGAAATAGTCCTCAATGTCTGGTCATAGCGGGTACACCGGCGAGGGTGGGGATTCGATCATGTTGTGGCCACGTTCTACTTCTCCTACCTCGTCGGAAGTGCAGGTATCTAGCTTCTGCCCTCTGTACTACCATTGAATTTGAAGTGCCGCCATGGCCTGTTGGAGTGATTTCAGTTGTTCTTTTTTCCATTATTGTTACAGTTTGCCAGGCAAGCCGACGATCCATGGTACATTGCATACCAAGATGAATCAACCCAGTGGTGTAGCCAGAGGATGGATTTGGAGGAGAAGGTGGCCAATTTAGGTGATGAATTGGCCTATAAAAACCTGATGATATTCGAACTGAAGCATACTGTGGAGGAAGAAAAGAAGAATTCAGAGCTTATTCGCAAGGAGAAGTTGATACTTGAGACAGATCTTGCCGTATTTGATCAAGTGGTAGAAAATCTAGAACATGAACTTCAAGTGATGGGAGAGGCGTAAAGTAGATTCATCTGGGCAGTTTTATTAGGTGTCATCCCTGTCCTAGCAGTTATGTGGTTGTGGTAGATGATTTAGATAGTATAGAATTGTTATTCAGTAGATGGCTCTAACCACTGTATTTTGGTGTGGCTCTAACCACTGTATTTTGGCGTACAATTTCCTAGTTGTGCTAAGTAATGCGCGCGATAATTTTAGCATGCATGAACATCTTATAAAAGTGAAGGGATCCCAAAAGTGAAAGCATGTACCAGCCTCTCGGATCAAATACATATTAATCTTCCCAATCAAGTTGGGATAGAATTCAAATCATACATACGGATGTACAGGGACACATCGAGAAAGTGGAGAAGCTTTTTTTGAGACGGAGGTAGTAGTTCGAACAATTTTATCCCAATTTGAAATTGAAAAATACAAATTTATCTTAATTTATCCCAATTTGCGGCGTCGAACACCGGCGTCAAACACTGTCAACACGGCCGCCGTCTTGGTGTCCTTCATCAGCAACAGATCTAAGGAGGGAAACAAAAGTGAGACATCGGCAGGCTCCGACATTGAAGGCTGGATCTGCGCCGTCACAGCGATGTTGTAGGCGATGGCTTCAATCGTCTTGGCATCGATGACCACTGTCGACACGGCCGCCATCTTGGTGTCCTTCATCAGCAACAGATCTGAGGAGGGCAACGGAAGTGAGACATCGGCAGGCTCCGACATTGAAGGATGGATCTACGCTGTCGTAGCGATGTTGTAGGCGATGGCTTCAATCGTCTTGGCATCGATGACCACTATCGACACGGCCGCTGTCTTGGTGTTCTTCATCAGCAACAGATCTGAGGAGGGCAATGGAAGTGAGACATCGGCAGGCTCCGACATTGAAGGCTGGATCTGCGCCATCGCAGCGATGTTGTAGGCGATGGCTTCAATGATCTTGGCATCGTTGACCACTGTCGACACGGCCGCCGTCTTGGTGTTCTTCATCATCAATAGATCTGAGAAGAGAAACGAAAGTGAGACAGAGAGAGACATTTCAACTATTTCTGAGGGTTAGATCCTCACCGGCACTCTTAGATCCTCACCGGCACTCTTAGATCCACGCCGCCGCATGGTTAGATCCGCGCCGCCGCACGCATGGTTAGATCCGCGCGCCGTATGCACGGTTAGATCCGTGTCGCCGCACGCACGCACGCTGCAGATCCGCGCCGCCGTGACCACCAGAGTAAGAGAGAAAGATGTGACTGGAATATGCGACTGCCAGGGTTGGTAGGTATGTGCTCTGCTCTTCTCTCCGTATGCGTCCATCGAGGCAGAGAGAGATATACAGGACGTCCGATCATAAATGATCCAACGGTGCAAGCGTACGTTGAGCTATCAACCAACCAAGATTCGTGTGACATACATCTCGACCAATTAGAGATCAGCCAGTGAGTACAAGTGAGGAAAACTGAGTAGAACTAAGAGGGGGAAATGTGAGGAAATGTTTATCGGAAGGGCAAAACTGAGTAGGACTGAGTAAAATAAGTGGACCCAGAGGGGCAAAACTGAGTAAAACTAAGTAAAACAGGGGCACCCAAATAATAAAGGGAGTAAGGGAAATTGAAGCTTTTGACATAAAAATTGTTAGATTGTGTTATTTGAACAATAGGTACATTTTGGCCGACGTGATATTGTTTGCAATTCAAAGATACACAAGTGTGACGAATTTGGACTCATTTGGACAAAGTTTGTAAGCATAGTGGGTATTTGGGAGGTGTGTTGAGTAGAAAGTCCTGCATCTTCATAGCTAGTAGCTCATGGACTAGGAAGTGGTTTTGGGAAAGGGAAACTTTATATCTCTATATTTCCTTTTCCATTATTATTTCTCTAGGTTGTAGGTAACATAACAAGACTCCATGGGAAGGTTCCACCATGTTTTGAATTAATTTGAATTAAACTAAACCAAAAACTATATTTTTTGAGTTTAGTCACTTAGAAAATGATAAATGTGGCTTAAGCGATGAACTTATTCGAGGTGCATGACCATAGAAAACTTGCAAATAACACATACATTATCTATTATATTATTAAAACAACTAACAAACAACGGTGAAGATTACGCACTTCAAAGTTAACGTCTCAGATTTAATGAAGATAAATTTGGAACATGAAAGTCTCCGGTTGCTTATTACCAAAAAAGAACGCGATCTAATCCGGCAAAAGATGGGAGACGTGTGCAAGCAAGATTACTGGAAAACGTTTGAAGAGATTAGGTTGTGCACGTTATTGAATTGTCCGCACGCATTGAAATTCTGTTACCGAGGTAGCTTTTGTATTGTCTCGGCTGTAACGCGCGGGGCCATGAAAAATCTTGGCTCTGACCGTCGTCTGCCACAGGAGAGAGCCAAAGCAAGACAGACATAGCGTGGATGGCAGGAAGCAAAGAGAGCTCGGCGACCAAAGCTGTGGACATACGAAATTCCATGCGTATAGGAAACAATCTAGGAGTATTATGTAATACCAGTACATGGCTGGCTCCAACTATTTTGTCGACCATCCTGTCGCTGGTGGCAATAGGGATATCAATCACATACGGAGTATATCATCAACATGCCAGATCGCAGTCAAAGAGAGCTAATCGATCAGCCGAGCGCTCAGCTCCTCAGGTAAAGCACGATTCACATGTTAGTTTTTCTTTTCGATTCACATGTCAGTTAGGTCCTCTTATGCAAGATAAACACGAATCAACGCTTACATACCCAGTGACTTATATGAATCTCACGTGATTCCGATACGCGGGAGTTACAAAAAGAATAGCAAAGAGCCAAACATGACCTACTATACAATATTCAATGTTTATTTCAGATATAAGTTTTGAGCTATTTATTTTGGTTATTTCATACACAAAAGATCATAATACTTATGTACCTGTTTATTAAACCTAGAATATATAAGACCAAATCAAGGTAGCGTGTTGGTATAAAGAAGGACACAACAATTTGGTTTTCAGAGAAGTATGTATAAGTGAAAATAGCTGAATTCCAGAATGAGGTTATTTGTTGGAGTTATATTTATGGGTCCGACATAAACTGAAATGTGAGATAAAATTATTCAAAATTAAATTCTCATGAAGTGCATATAGAGAATGCAATAACATTTTTTAAAGAATTAGTGACAAAAGATACAACATTCCAATTAGTTTTTCATAGAGATCTATGTACAAGATAAATAACTGATTAAGCCTCAAAATAATTAGATGTCAGATTATGCATGAAATTTAACTACATACTGAAACATAAAAATGATATCCTTAGCAACAACGTAATACTATCCTTAGCAACGACATAAAAAACATGACCAAAATATTTTCCACTAAGTCTACTAGAGTAACTTAGAAGACACAATTTAACAAAATTATTTTGTATATTCTAAAAAATATCATTGCAAATACATGAATTAAATAAAATTACTCCCTCCGATCCATAATACTCTTCGCTAATACGGATGTATCTAGACAAATTTTAGTGGTAGATACATCCTTATTAGCAAAGAGTAATATGGGTCGGAGGGAGAAGCATTTTTATTTGGGAGAGAATAGCTTCCGAGAAACAATGCCAAACAATATTTTGCATAGGAATTTTTATATTTTATGTAAATATGTACCTAACAATATATCAACATCCAGGAGCTAATTCAAAAATAGACTAATATATCTAGCCGCGCAAATGCGCGGGCCATGTAGCTAGTTGTGATTATTCAACATACAAACTTGGGAACATCACACTAGTTCGAATTCAATACAAAGGGATCCCTAATACAAATTGTTCATACAAATTCAAATTAATTGTTCAAAATAAAATCTTTCTCTTGCTCCTGGTGTGACTCACTGGGTCCACCACCTTACTCCGGGTAACCCTACCAGGGATATTACCGGTGTCTACCTTCCTTTTGCCATCTTTCTTGTTCTTCTTCTTCTCTTCGGGTTGTGCCAAGACCGAGACAACCATATCATACGAAGCTTGTGCTCTTTCTTCTAATGCATTTTCTTCCCTTGCTTCTACAATCTGCTCTTGATCCATCGGTTCACCTAGCTCTCGATCCATTGTGTCGATGGATTTCGTGTCGCAAGAACACGGGGTACCACGCGACGGACCCAAAGATTTGAACGCAGGGGGCTGAACGTGTGAGATCTCGGATCGCAACGAAACACGGTGACGGAAGCCTCGATTGTCGAACGCGCAACTGCACTGCAGAGAGGGAGACTGAGCTTTACCCAGGTTCAGGGCCCTCGTGGTGAGGTAAAACCCCTACTTCCTGCCTTCTTGTATTGCAACGCGACACCTCGCGAGGAGTACAAGGCCTTGGTTACAAAGCTCTAGCTGGCCAGAGGTTGAAGAACCTGCGTGCCCAGCTAGCCGCTTGAAGAAGATGAAGATCCCCCCTCCCTAAAGGAGGGCTTCCCCATCCTTTTATAGCGCCAAGGTCCTCCTTCCCCTTATCTTCTTGGGGAAGGGGCTGCCACACACGGCCAAGGAGGGAGGACAGCTGTAGATTACACTCTTCTGTAGACTCGGTCTTCGCAGGGTAGCGGCGCCGGTCCACAGGAGTGGGTGGAGGGAGCTGACGTCTCCCTCTGGCACCCTGCACCGTCCACGCTATATTTAGGGGGGTGGCCAATAACCACTGTGCCGCTTTGGGCAGGCACAGCGAAAGTTGGTCTCCTCCCTGTCGGGGGTAGCGTGGGCGGTACGCGGTCTTCTGCCCGTTAGCTTCTTGCTCCGCACGAAAACGTGCTGAGCTGGCGTGGGCGTACCTTCTCTCCTCACCAGCAGGGGCTCTTGAGGAGGTCTTCTGGTCCTTAGCAGTTTCCGTCGTCGTTCTCCTCACGAGGTGCCTCCTCGTGAGGGTCTTCTCCGTGACTTGTACCGTTGATTATCTCCTGGGCTGAAGATGGGCCGATGACGGGGCCCAGGAGCAGGTGGACCGGGATACCCCGGTATCCAGAACACCGACAGTAGCCCCCGGGAGCCCGGCCCATGAACGCACCCTCTTGAGGAAGCGAAGGGTCGGGGGCCCCCGAAGCTGCTGGGCCCTCCAACGGCACGCGTCAACTGCGCGGTCAGAGGACCATGTGAAGAGGCAGAGACTGCGGACACGTGTCGTGGCCGCAGCTGGTGAGACGAAACGGCGGCAACGCTGCAGTCTCCGAGGCGTCAACCATCATAATGATGCGTCGCTTGACTGCAGAGCGCTGCGCCAACGCTTCGGTTCCCGCGCTGGGATTTGACGCATCGACGCTGGACGCTCCCCTTAAATAGGTCCTCCTCGAGACCTTCGGCACTTCACCTCCTTCCTCCAGTGCCACTTCTGCTTCTTCTCCCCTGAGAGCATGGACCCCTCCAACTCCGCCGCCGCCGCCGGTCCAAGCTCTGGGGCAAAGCGCCGTGGGCGCCCCCCGGGCAGTGGGAGCAGGGCGAAAATCCCAGCCCAGTGGACGCCTGGCGCCGGGGGTCCCCTCCGCATCAGCGCGCCGAGGCAGGGCGAGGCGATTCGCGCCGCCTCGGGGACCTCCGGCGCTCTGGCCCTCAGGGGCCCCGCGCGTGGCGGCGCCCTGAACTCGCCATCGCCGCTGGCGGCGGCGCCTGCTCCCCGCGCCTCGGGGAGCGTCGATCGGGCTCTCCGGGAGGTGGAGGCCGCCCTGGGCCCTCCTCCCGCTGCTGCAGATCCTCCGGCCCCGCCGGTGAATGGAGTGGTTGCCACTCCGCGCCACCTGGCGGCGGCGCTTCTGGGACCCCTCATCGCCCCGGGGTCCCGCTTCCTGGAGCTCCTCGTCATCGTCGACGCCCCGGGCTTCAACTCCCTCCGGCTGCCCGACGCCATCCGGAGGGCGGTTCACGCCCACGGCCCGGCCGCCGGGGAGATCGCCCTGGGCGAGCAAAGCAGGCCAGATCTCTTCTGGCCTGTGGACATCCTCTTCGGGGCGAACGGCAACGTCGTCCTCTCCGGCCGCTAGAGGCCCTTCGCCCTCGGCTGTCGCCTCCGCGTCGGCGACCGCCTCGTCTTCCGCTTCAAGCTGGGGACCCTGGAGGCTACGGTGCGGATCTTCACCGCCGACGGTGTCCGCCGCACCTACCCCCAGCTCGCGGCGCAGTGAAGAGGAGGTCCTGGTGCGATAGTCTTCTGGGGAGGGGAGCTAGTCTCCTCCCCTCTTTTACCTTGTAGTCCTTGCCGGCGGGGTATGCCCCGTCATGCTTTGCTCCTTCCCCCAATGGGGGATTTTTAATGAAATCCACTTGTCGATCGCCTTGTCGCTCTTCATCGTCCTGGTCGTTTGCTCGCTCGAGAGCCCTAGTGAGCTGTTGGCATTGACGGGAAGCCTCCCTTTGCCTCAGAGCTCGAGATGGGGTCGGCGTCGACGGCACATTGGACGATTCCTGAGACAAGAAGTTGAAGAAAGAGTTGGAAAAGAAAAGACCCCAAATCCCCAAAAACGGAAAAACAAATCGATAAAACAAACGAAAAAAGAAGGCGAATAAGATGCCCCTGTGACCGGCACAGGGACCTTCTCCGTCGTGGAGGAGCGCGGCACTATCTGTGCCAGCAGCTAAGAGCAAATTGCCGCGCGTGGCGATTCACGGGGCCTTCCTCGTCGTTGAGGGAAGCTGGACCCTCACGGACGTGAAAACGTCGACGCTTAAGAGAGCCCAGAGACCGTCGACACCTCACAAGGATTGCTCATGAGGTGAAGGGCCTGTCGCGGACCTCCGGATCTGCGTCTCCTTCGCAAGATGATCGGAGCGGCCTTGGTCTTCAATGATCCTGCCACGTTAGGCCCTCCTCGGTAGAGGGAATCTTCCTGCGGATGCTAATGCATCGACGCGTCCTTGCTCCCTCGTGAGGGATGCTCACGAGGGGTAGGTCCTTAACGGGTGCCTCGGGCACACCTTGGTCTTTTCCTCGAAGATTTTTTATTTTCTGGCGTACTTCGCGAGGAACTAAGCACCATGGGCATCCAGAGGTGATCGTTAACGGGGCCGTCGCCCCCGACCAGAGCTCGCTCCCTTCGGGTTTTTCGGGCTTGCTGTTTTCCGGGCGAAGGCCCCAGCATAGACACCGTGCCTAGCCCCCTTCCGCGTGGAGTACAACAGAAAATAAATGGACTTCATGCCATTTTGATGTCATGCCGAAGCAGAGGCGCTACATTGCGCGATAACTTAGTATCAGTGCTTAAGAGCAGATTGAGCTGATACAAGTGCCGTGAAAATGGTCTTTTTCTCCTCATGAGGAACCTAAGGGTAGAACTTTCGCAGATGAGCTATGTTCCACGGGTTCCCCACAGGCACGCCTTCTGCGGTTTCCAGCCGCGCCGAGCCAGGCCTGGCAATGTGCGTCACCTTGAAGGGTCCTTCCCACATTGGAGACAGCTTGTGCAGGCCCTCGCGAGAGAGTATTCTCCTCAGCACCAGGTCGCCGACCTCCAGAGTTCTTGCTC
This sequence comes from Dactylis glomerata, assembly GCA_007115705.1. Classification (NCBI taxonomy): domain Eukaryota; kingdom Viridiplantae; phylum Streptophyta; class Magnoliopsida; order Poales; family Poaceae; genus Dactylis; species Dactylis glomerata. The sequence continues at coordinate 938,040 of QXEO01000271.1, forward strand.
GGACATGGCGGCTATGGTAGCGGCGTAGTCCTTGCTGGTACCTCGCAGCGCGTAACGCGGCTTGGCATCGAGCTTCTTCGAGCAGGAGGAGGCGGTCCTTGATGAGGTCCTCTTGGCGAGTTTCGTCGAAGGCGAGCACCCTTGGCGACCCGAACTTGACGTCGGTGGGAAGAACAGCCTCCGCCCCGTAGACCAAGAAGAAAGGGGTCTCTCCAGTGGGTTTGGTGGCGGTAGTCCTGATGGACCACAAGATGGATTGGAGGTTGTCTAACCATTTTTTGCCGCAGGCTTCGAGCTTGGCGTTGAAGCTTTTTGCCTTGAGCCCTTTGAGCACTTCAGCGTTGGCGCGCTCGGCTTGACCATTGCTCCTGGGGTGGGCGACGGAGGCGAAACAGATCTTGACGCCGGTCGATGCGCAGTACTCCCGGAACAGTCCGCTGGTGAACTGGCTGCTGTTGTCGGTGATGATGCGGTTAGGCACACCAAAGCGACAGACCAGCCCACGGATGAACTTGACTGCGGATCTGGCCGAAATGGTGCACACCGGCTCCACCTCCACCCACTTGGTGAACTTATCGATAGCGACGTAGAGGTAGCGGTAGCCCCCTTGCGCTCTGGGAAACGGACCAAGGATGTCCAGCCCCCAGACTGCAAAGGGCCAAGTGAGTGGGATGGTTTGCAGCTCTTGCGCCGGCTGATGAATCTGCTTGGCGTGGAATTGGCACGCCTCGCACCTCTTGACCATCTCCGCCGCGTCTCCGAGCGCCGAAGGCCAGTAGAACCCGCTTCGGTATGCCTTCGCGGCTAGAGTTGCGGCAGAGGCATGATGGCCACACTCGCCGGCGTGGATGTCCCTGAGAAGCTCTTGGCCTTGGTGAGTAGATATGCACTTCAGAGCGACGCCGTTCGGGCGACGCCGGTACAAATCACCGTCCTTGACGCAGTAGCCCGAAGCTTGCCGCACGATCCTCTCGGCCTCCTCTTCATCCTCGGGAAGCCTGCTGCTGGTGAGGTAGGCCTTGAGCTCGATGATCCAATCCACTCCCTCCTGCCGTGCTAATGCCAGAAGGACGCGGTCACCCGAAGGAGGCCCGCAGTCCGGAGCCCCCTGCCCCGGCGGTGGCGGCAAAGCAGAAGGAGGAGATGATTCGGATGTCGAGGGGGAAGCGGACGGTTTGAAGAGACGCTCCTCAAAGACGCCGGCAGGCTGCGCCAGGCGATGAGAGGCGCGCTTGGCGATCTCGTCGGCTTCCACATTTTCTCCTCTCGGGATGTGCTTCGGCTCCAAGCCTTGGAAGCATTTTTCCATCTTCCGATGCTCCTCGAGATAAGCCGCCATGTGCTCATCCTTTGGAGTGTAGCTCTTGTTCGAGAAGTTCACAACCAGCTGTGAATCTCCCTTGACGATGAGGCGCTTGATGCCCAAAGCGTTTGCTGCCCTTAGGCCCGCAAGTAGTCCTTCGTACTCCGCGATGTTGTTGGAGACCTTGTGCTCAGGCCCAAAGCAGAGCTGCATAGCGTAGAAGAGCTTGTCTCCAGAGGGAGAGGTTAGGACAGCACCTGCTCCCGCGCCGGGGAGGTTGAAGGCGCCGTCGAAGTGCATGATCCAAAGGCCTGGGGCCTCCTCTCCAGGGAGTGCTGACTCCACCTCTGGAGGCTCGTCGACGAATGGATCAGTCCATTCCGCAGTGAACTCGGCCAAAGCCTTGCTCTTGATTACCTTTGTAGTTTCGAAGGAGATCTCGAAAGGCTGAAGCTCCACGGCCCATTCCGCCACCCGCCCGGTGACGTTGGGATTGCGTAGGATGGTCTCCAGGGGACGATCGGTTATCACCTTGATCGGGTGGCCCTGGAAGTAGTGGCGTAGCTTCCGCGAGGCGATGAGCAAGGTGTAGAGCAGCTTTTGCTGCATGGTGTAGCGTTCCCGCGCGTCGCGCAGTACCGTGCTGACGAAGTACACAGGCTTTTGCACCTTGACAACACCCTCGGAAGGCTCCTCCTCAGGAGGCTTTTGAGCGTCGCTCTGAGAGAGCGGCTTGGTCGGCGAAGATGCCGCGTGCGGCTCCTCTTGAGGGACAGGAGGCGAAGCGGCCTCTTCCTCGCGAGGAGCCCCCTGGCCGGGAGGATTGACTTTGTCGATCACCTTAGCGTCCCGCTCCGCGACGAGGATGGCACTTGCAGTCCTTGGAGTTGCCGCGATGTAGAGTAGCAAAGGCTCGCGAGGCGTTGGGGCGACCATGATCGGTGGGCTCGTGAGGTACCTTTTCAACTCGGTGAAGGCCTTGTCAGCTTCCGGAGTCCACTCGAACTTCCCGGTGCGCTTCATGAGCTTGAAGAAGGGCAAAGCTTTCTCCCCACTCCTCGCGATGAAGCGCCCCAGGGCTGCCATGCACCCCGCGAGGCGTTGCATCTCCTTGAGATTGCGCGGTGGACGCATTTCTTCGATGGCCTTGACCTTGTCAGGGTTCGCCTCTATCCCGCGATGAGACACGAGGAACCCCAACAGTTTTCCCGACGGTACGCCGAAGGCGCACTTGGCGGGGTTGAGCTTGATGTTTACCTTTCTCAGGTTGACGAATGTTTCCTCCAGGTCCTCGATGAAGGTACGACCCTCGCGAGTCTTGACGACGATGTCGTCGACGTAGGCCTCCGCGTTCCTTCCCATCTGAGCCCCCAAGGCCTTGCGCATGAGCCTCTGGAAGGTGGCTCCTGCGTTCTTCAGGCCGAAGGGCATGCAGACGTAGCAGTACACCCCACAAGGCGTGATGAATACGGTCTTCTCCTCGTCCTCCTTTGCCATCTTGATCTGATGATAGCCGGAGAAAGCATCCAAGAAGCAAAGGAGGTCGCAGCCGGCGGTGGAGTCGACGATTTGATCTATCCTCGGGAGAGGATATGGATCCTTGGGACAGGCCTTGTTGAGACTTGTGAAGTCCACGCAGAGGCGCCCACTGCCGTTAGCCTTTGGGACGACCACCGGATTAGCAATCCAGGTGGGGTGGGCCACCTCGCGTATCAACTTGGCCTTCTTCAGCTTCTCTATCTCCTTGACGATGAAGTCCTGCTTCTCTTGCGCTTGCTTCCTAGTCTTCTGCTTCACGGGGTGTGCCTGAGGGCACACGGCTAAGTGGTGCTCAATCACCTCCCTGGGAACGCCGGGCATATCTGACGGAGTCCAAGCGAACATGTCAGAATTTGCCCACAGGAAGGTGACGAGCGCGCTTTCCTATTTGGGGGAAAGCCCTGCCCCGATGGTGACGAAGTTTTCGCAGCCCCCAGCCTGTAGCGGGACCTTCTTGGTTGCCGAGCGCTCTTGGGTAAACTGGGGCCTCCGGCCTGAGGGTACCGCAGCTTCCCCAATGCTCATGTCCAGCATTGGATGGACCAGGTCCTCGCTTGGAGTAGGCGATGCAGAGGCGGCGAACTTCTTCCCTGTCGAACCCAACATGTGGGGCTCGAGAGAGGCCTTCTTCGCAGCAGCCCGCTCTTGGGATACGAGCTGCTTCTTCCTCGTGAGGTCGCCGGAGTGTTCCAGTAGATCTTCGTCGGCGGGGAACATGGTGGCGGCCTCACGGTAGACATGCTCAACTGATCGGAGAGCGTCCTTCTCATTGCAGCGCACGGTGATCGTGCCGTTGGCGCCCGGAATCTTGAGGACGTTAAAGCCATGGTGTGTTGCTGCCATGAACCTAGCCAAGGCTGGGTAGCCGAGGATGGCATTGAATGGCAGGACGATGTAGGCGACGTCGAAGTCGAGGCTTTCCGTCCTGTAGTTGTCCCGGGTGCCGAAGGTGACGGGCAGGCTTACCTGCCCAATTGGCGTTGTAGATCCCTCGGTTACCCCGAAGAACGGCCGAGTCGGCATGAGCCGGTGGTACGGCACCTGCATCTTCTCGAAGATCTCGACCGAGATGATGTTGAGGCCCCCCCCCCCGTCGATGAGAGTGCGATTGACGGCGACGTTGTTGATGGTTGGCGTGCACAAGAGGGGGAGTGTGCCCACACCCCTTGTGGAAGCGGGATGATCCTCCTCGTCGAAGCCAATCTTGCACGTCGACCACTTCATTAGACGATTGCCGACGCTGGGCTGTGCCGCCGCGATTTCTCGCGACAGCTGCTTGAAGTGACGATTTGACAGAGGAGCCTGAGCTCCACCCAGGAGGCAAGCGGCGAAGTCTCGCGGCTCTTGATAGCCCCCCTGGTCCTCCTCCCGACGATCGTTTGCTGGTGGGGGCAGCGGCAGCGGCTCGGGATCGTCTCGAGACAGACCCCCACGGCGGCGACCTTCCTCGCGGTCGTCGTCGCGGCGATCGCCCCGGGATCCACTCTTGCCGTTGCTGCGGCCGCCCCCGCGACGCTTGGCGACACCGTTTTCCTCGTGAAACTTCCGGACAATCCAACAATCCTCGGTATTGTGGGTGTCCTTCTTGTGGATAATGCAGTAGCGGCGACGTCGTCCTTTATCGCGGTCGGAGCGGTCCCCGCGGCGTTGCTTGTGATCTGGCTCCGCCGCGAGGGCAGCAGCCTCCTTTCGCTTGGGGTCCTTGGACTTCGGCTTTGGGGGAGGCGCCTTCGGCAGATTGTGCACGAAGAGCCTCCCCTCCTCAGCCTTGGCGCAGCGGTCGGCGATCTCGAAGAGCCTGACGACGGAAGTCAGCTCATCATTCACAGACAGTTTCTCCCGCATCTTGACGTCAGAGACGCCCGTGGAGAACACGGAGATGACCTCCTCGTTGGAGATCCTGGGGATCTTGTTCCTCATCTGACTGAAGCGCTGGATGTACTGACGAAGCGTTTCGCCCTTGTACTGACGCACCGCCTTAAGATCGTTCTTGGTAGCGGGGCGCTCGTACGTGGGCATGAAGTTGGCAACGAACTGACGACACAAATCCTTCCACGAAGTCACGGATTCGTGAGGAAGATTCATGAGCCAAGTTCGCGGAGCGTCCTTGAGGGCCATGGGGAACCAGTTGGCCATGGCGCGCTGATCTCCACGCGCAGCCTGGACGGCGACGACGTAGAGTTGGAGGAATTCGACAGGGTTTGTGGTCCCGTCATAACGCGCGCTGATGTCCGGCTTGAACTTGTCAGGCCAGACGACGTAGCGCTGCTGGCGAGTGAGGGCGAGACACCCGGGGTTGTAGATTGGGACGCCGGGGGTCCTGACGTTCTTGCCAGCTTCGCCGATGTCATCGATGGCGCGGTCATGATTTTCGCGGCGGCGCTCGAGGGAGACGCGTGCGTCTTCCGGAGCGCGTTGGACGATTTGGCAGCTGGGCTCCCCGCGCGGCGAAGATGCGGCGTGGGAAACCACCTTCTTGGCCTTGTTGGCTACCCCATCTCCGGCACCCGGGGCGCGATGCCCCGCCGCCGGATCTGGGTTCCCCGCGCCCTGGGCTCCTCCCAGGGCCGGGTCTTCGTTGGCGATGGCGACGAGCTCGGCGATTCGAGCGCGCCACCCCTCACGCCCGTCGCCGGTGGGTTGATAGCGCAGCAGCTCCTGCGCCATGGTGAGAGCCTGCGCAGGAGACAGCTGACTCCCAGAACGAGCGCGAGGAGTGGCGGTGGCGGTGAAGGAGAGCGAAGGCTCTGTACGCCCGGTCGGGAGATAGGAGGACTCCAGATCTTCTTCCTCTTCCTCCCCGGCCGAAGCTTCATGATGGCGGAAGATTGGCTCAGTTTGCCCCCGAACAGCGTTGCGACGGCGAAGACGCTCGAGCCTTGCGTTGGCGTCAGCCATGTCGAAGCAGATCTAGAAGAAAAAACACCACAGCCCCCTACCTGGCGCGCCAAATGTCGATGGATTTCGTGTCGCAAGAACACGGGGTACCACGCGACGGACCCAAAGATTCGAACGCAGGGGGCTGAACGTGTGAGATCTCGGATCGCAACGAAACACGGTGACGGAAGCCTCGATTGTCGAACGCGCAACGCACTGCAGAGAGGGAGACCGAGCTTTACCCAGGTTCAGGGCCCTCGTGGTGAGGTAAAACCCCTACTTCCTGCCTTCTTGTATTGCAACGCGACACCTCGCGAGGAGTACAAGGCCTTGGTTATAAAGCTCTAGCTGGCCAGAGGTTGAAGAACCTGCGTGCCCAGCTAGCCGCTTGAAGAAGATGAAGATCCCCCCCTCCCTAAAGGAGGGCTTCCCCCTCCTTTTATAGCGCCAAGGTCCTCCTTCCCCTTATCTTCTTGGGGAAGGGGCTTCCACACACGGCCAAGGAGGGAGGACAGCTGTAGATTACACTCTTCTGTAGACTCGGTCTTCGCAGGGTAGCGGCGCCGGTCCACAGGAGTGGGTGGAGGGAGCCGACGTCTCCCTCTGGCGCCCTGCACCATCCACGCTATATTTAGGGGGGTGGCCAACAACCACTGTGCCGCTTTGGGCAGGCACAGCGAAAGTTGGTCTCCTCCCTGTCGGGGGTAGCGTGGGCGGTACGCGGTCTTCTGCCCGTTAGCTTCTTGCTCCGCACGAAAACGTGCTGAGCTGGCGTGGGCGTACCTTCTCTCCTCACCAGCAGGGGCTCTTGAGGAGGTCTTCTGGTCCTTAGCAGTTTCCGTCGTCGTTCTCCTCACGAGGCGCCTCCTCGTGAGGGTCTTCTCCGTGACTTGTACCGTTGATTATCTCCTGGGCTGAAGATGGGCCGATGACGGGGCCCAGGAGCAGGTGGACCGGGATACACCGGTATCCAGAACACCAACACATTGCTTCACTCAGCTGTCTATCCATTGCTTCAACGACCTCTCGATCCATCTGTTCCCTCTGCTCTCGATCCATCGGTTCAAGCAGCTCTCGATTCATCTGTTCAAGCAGCTCTCAATCCATCGGTTCAAGCAGCTCTCGATCCATCGGTTCAAGCAGCTCTCGATCCATCGGTTCAAGCAGCTCTCGATCCATCGGTTCAAGCAGCTCTCGATCCATTGCTTCAATCTCCTCATATTGAATTGCTGCTTCATTCTCCTCTGCATTTGCTGCTCCCGCCTGATCTTTCATTCCAAAAGCTGGGTCAACTAGATTTTTACAAAGCCTAGCAATGTGTCCAGGGGTTCCACAACGTTTGCACTTACGTCATCGAATCGGTGCACCACCCTCTGCACTAGCTCTGATCCTATTCTTCCTCGGCCTACCTGCCGGTCTAGTCAAAACTGGAGAGTACAGTTTGAAGCCTGGATCGACTTTTATCCATTGGTCTTTTCCCAACAAGGTAGGAACATTCATAGCATATGCAGCCCTAAATTTGGCAACAGAGAAATACTCTGACACATACTGATCAACTTCACCTTCTGCACCCGCTATAACACTCATGAAAAACAATGCGTGTATGCAGGGTATCCCACGGATCTACCATTGCCTACAATGGCATGTCCTATCAACCAAACTCACTGGATACCTCCACTGCCTATTTTTACTGTCAGTGTAGGTTACCTCAGCCTCCATTCCTTTTCTGATGCATTTCATCTTCAATTGTTTTGCCCTGGCATGCAAAGACTTAATCAAAGATGGGAGCATGAGATGGCCAACATATTTTGTGGCTGCAATTCTTTAACACAGATCAATCTTTATCATGATCATCTGCCTAATCTTATCAAATATTTGCCACAACATAAGCCCTTTCAATGACTTGACCTTTGCATTGAAACTCTCTGCAAGGTTACTTGTTACATAGTCTACCTTACAAATTTCATTGAATTGGCTTCTTGACCACACCCTACCATGATGTTCATCCAAGTACTCCTTCACCCCAGGTTTTTGTTTATACAACACTTCCAAATGAAACATATGCTTCCTAATGCTGCATGTGTATGCAGCTGGCCATAGGTTATCAGTATAAACTTTACCCTTGAATTTCTTTGTAAAATTATGTACCAAGTGTCGCATACATTCCCTATACTCCACTCCAGGGAATACTGCTTCTACTGCACTCTCCAAACCTTTGCAAGTGTCTGTGTGGATAGTAAGTCCTGGTGGATGACCTATAAGGTCGTGCAAATTCTGCAGAAACCAAGTCCAACTTTCCTCTGACTCAACCTCCAAAACTCCATAAGCAACAGGGAACATCCAATTGTGTCCATCAACTATAGTAGCAGCAACTAGCTATCCTTTAAACCTGCCATGAAGAGCTGTTACATCCATGGCCAAATAAGGCCTGCAACCATCCAGAAAGCCTTTCCAGCAAGCTTTGAAACAAACAAAAGCCCTTCTAAAACATTCCTTCTGCATTATCCTCCCGCTTTTCAATTTGTAGGGAACTGTATGCTTGTCTATCGCTACCACACTGCCTGGACTAGCCATCTCCACTTCAGCTTTGAAAGTGTAAAGCAACTGAAAGCTTTCATTCCATGGACCATTGATCCTGTCAAGAGCCATTTCCTTTGCATAGAACATCCTCATGTAAGGTATTTTTATATTAAACTTATCAGATATCAATTTTATGAGTGCTATTGGACCAAGTGATGGAGTTTCTCTCAGCCAATCTATGATTGCATCTGCCAACCACCTAGTCTTCGCTAGCTTTGATTTCTCTGCTGGCGCTCCCGCTCGAGGTGGACAAGTATGGTCGATCGAGTTCTTCTTTATCTGAAACATAATTATAAGGGATGTCAGTAACAGTTAACAAATTTTACACCGTGATCTAAAATACACAACTAGTTGGCGTAGTACCTGAACCATGGTGCTTCTGAGCAATGTGGATGCATGCAGCCTCCACCTACACCTCTTATATGGGCACTTAACTGTAAACCTACCTGGCTCACTTTTAATAACCTCATAATCATTCTTGGTGAGAATGCAATATGTAGTAATTGCATTACGGCAGTCCATCATCGTTTGAAATATGGTGCCTTCTGCAAGCTGAGGATCCTCCCTGTTCCACTCAATTGTTGGCAAGTCATCACCTTCGTAATCGGCTAAAACAAGGCTGTCATTGTTCTCATCCTTCTCTTTATCATCAGTGTCATCAAATCTGGCACCTTGTGCAATATCATCCATGTATTGATCCTCCGTTGCCTGCTTACTGCATCGATCTACCAACTCAGGAAACATCAACTCATCCTCATCATCTTGAGGAGACGGATCCTCAATCTCTGCATCGTCCTCCACATCGACCGCAGGAACGATCTGGCTACCACTAGCACTGGGGACAGATGGTGCTGCTGTGGACCTACAAGGAGCGGGGCGGCGCACATGATTAGCAGAGGTAGCAACACTAGAGAGACATGATGTCTGACCACCTAATGATGCCCCAACACCAGATGATGCCTGGACGCTGTTGATACGTCTCCAACGTATCTATAATTTTTGATGCTCCATGCTTGTTTTTACAACATTTACCTAATGTTTCGTTACACTTCGTGGCACTTTTATGCATTTTCCGGAACTAACCTATTAACAAGTCGCCACAGTGCCAGTTCCTTCTTTTCTGCTATTTTGTGTTTCAGAAAAGCTACACAGGAAATATTCTCGGAATTGGACGAAACAAGTTCCTGAAGTCTTATTTTTCCCGGAAGCTTCCAGAGATCCGAAGAGGAGACGGAGTGGGGCCACGAGGGCCCCACACACCAGGGCGGCGTGGCCCAGCCCCTGGCCGCGCCCCCTATGTGTGAGGACGCCCCGGTCTACTCCTGACGAAGCCCCTTCGCCTATAAAGACCCCCCCCCCCCCCCGACGGGAAAAACCTAAGTACCCGATCAATTTTCCAGAAACACATCGCGATCCGCCGCCATCGTCGACCCGAGATCGGGAGGGTCCAGAAGCTCTTCCCAGCACCCTGCCGGAGAGGGGAATCGCCACTGGAGGTCTTCTTCATCGCCATGCTTGCCTCCGGAGCGATGAGTGAGTAGTCTACCTTGGACTATGGGTCCATAGCAGTAGCTAGATGGTTGTCCTCTCCACCATGTGCTTCATGTTTAGATCTCATGAGCTGCCCTACATGATTGAGATCACCGTTATGTAATTCTACATGTTTGGTTTGTTGGGATTCGATGAATATTGGTGTTATGATTGAGTTGCTATACTGAAATATATCTTATGTTATCTCTATGTTGTTTATGATCTTGCATGCTCTCCGTTGTTAGTAGCTATCTTGGCCGAGTAGTTGCTAGTGACTCCAAGAGGGGGTATTTATGCTCGATAGTGGGTTCATGCCTCTATTTAATCTGGGGGAGTGACAGAAACCTCTAAGGTTGTAGATGTGTTGTTGCTACTAGGGAGAAAACAACATTCATATGCTCGAGGGCATATGCTTTGTTTACATTACACACTTTGCTTAATGCAATTATCTGTTGTTCACAACTTAATACTCATGGGGTGTTCGGATGATATCCCCGCGAGTGGATTATTAGTCATAGATGCAGTTGGATGGCGGTCTATGTATTTTGTTGTAATGCCTAGAGTAAATCACATAGTGATCTTCTTGACATATCACGTTATCTTTATTCTATCAATTGCCCAACTGTAATTTGTTTACCCAGCATGTGTTATTTATCTTATGGAGAGACACCACTAGTGAACTGTGGACCCCGGTCCTATTTCCATCATATTGCTATCAACTGTTTACTTTACTCACACTGTTTACTTTCCTCGCATACTTCTACTGTTTTCCACTCGATACGCTCATACCCTTTGTTTCAAGCAAACCGGTGAGATTGACAACCTCATCGTAAGTTGGGAACAAAGTATTTGGTTGTGTTGTGTGCAGGTTCCACGTTGCTACTAGCTGAAGACGCGCTAACTCATTTTATCGTGAAACGACGCCCTTGTTGGAGTGTCACTAGGCTATCAAGCATCACCTTCAGTCGTTTGTCTGCTCTTCTCCTGAACGATAAACCTTGGTTTCTAACTAAGGGAAAAGACTTGCTGTTGTGCTCATCATACCTTCCGCTTGGGGTTTCCCCAACTGCCTGGCAATAATCATCATCATCAACTACACGCCAGACATCAAGCCCTTTTCTGGAGCCGTTGCCGGGGAAGAAGTGGAAGACCTCTGCAAGGGGAGTTTTTCGCACGCACATCCTTTACTTTGTTTTATTGTTTTGCTTTACTTTATTTTTACCTGCATTGTTTTATCAAAAACCCAAAAAAAATTAGAATCTTTGATAGTTGTTTTTACTTGTCTACTTTTAGTTTTGCTAAAATGGCTAATCCTGAAAACACCAAGTTGTGTGACTTTACTAGCACAAACAATAGTGATTTTATCTGCACTCCTGCTCCTGCTGCAAACTTTTATGAGATTAAGCCTGCTTTATTGAGCCTTGTTATGAAAGAGCAATTTTCCGCTGCTAGTACTGAAGATGCTGCAGCTCATCTCAACAATTTTGTTGAGCTATATGAGATGCAGAAATATAAGGATGTTAAAAGTGATATTATTAAGCTCAAGTTGTTTCCTTTTTCTTTGAGAGGAAAAGCTAAAGATTGGTTGCTATCTTTGACTAAGAATAGTATTGATTCATGGGCTAAGTGTAAGGATGCTTTCATTGGTAGATACTATCCTCCTGCTAAGATTATATCTCTGCGTAGCAATATTATGAAGTTTAGTCAGTTTGATAATGAACATGTTGCTCAAGCTTGGGAAAGAATGAAATCTATGATAAAGAATTGTTCCACTCATGGACTGACTACTTGGATGATTGTTCAAACTTTTTATGCAGGACTGAATTTTTCTTCAAGGAACCTACTTGATTTAGCTACTGGAGGCACTTTTATGTCCCTTACCTTGGGCGCTGCAACAAAGCTACTTGACAACATGATGGTAAATTATTCCGAATGGCACACCGAGAGAGCTCCACAAGGTAAGAAGGTAAATTCTGTCGAGGAAACCTCTTCCTTGAGTGATAAGATTGATACCATTATGGCTATGCTTGCTAATGATAGGACTCATGTTGATCCTAATAATGTTCCTTTAGCCTCTTTGGTTTCTCAAGAAGGGCATGTTGATGTGAACTTCATTAGAAACAATAATTTTAACAACAATGCTTATAGGAACAATTTTGCTAGTAACAATTATAGGCTGTATCCTTCTACTAATGGTAATGGTTATGGTAATTCTTATGGTAATTCCTCCAACAACACTAGGGCCGCGCCCTCTGAACTTGAAGTCATGCTCAAAGACTTCATGGTAAAACAAAATGCTTTTAACAAGTCTGTTGAGGAAAAGTTAGGCAAAATTAATATTCTTGCTTCTAAAGTTGATAGCCTTGCTCATGATGTTGAACTTCTGAAATTAAAAGTGTTGCCTAATGATGTGAAAGAGAACAATGTTTTTGCTACTGCTAATGCTATTCAAGTTAGAATTGATGAAAATATTAGATTGTTAGTAGAATTGCATGCTAGATGGGAAAGAGAGGATGAGATTGCTAGGAATATGAAAGTTTGTACTATTACTACCTCTAATGATGTTGTTCCTAATGCTAGCAATCCTCTTACTTTGATTGGTGTAGAGAAAACTCCCACTCCTTGTGTTAAAAAGCCTAAAACTGCCAAAAACTTTTTCTCAAAAGAGTGCTGAAATTTTTCGGAGTGTAGGAGATGATAACTCTATTTCCTTTAATGATTTTGATGTTGATGGCTGCAATATATCTGAAGTTATTTTGTTCTTGCAAAAGCTTGCTTTGACTCCCAATGCTAGTTCTTTAAACTAGTCATCAACTCGTGCGGCCGCACGGACAAAGATTTCTCTAGTGAAAATCCAATATAACACTATAGAGCCTATATATGTTAATAATTTCAGTTGTATCACGTCATTCTCTATACTACAAAATGTTTTAAAAAATTACAATATTTATGATTCAGATGAGACCCTCTAGGTGAAATTCTTAATTGTAGATGGGAGAACAAATTCTCCTCTCTCCCTAGAGGCTCACTATGCCATTGAAACAAAAAAAGGACAGAACTCGCATTCTATTTTAGTTAAGGAACAAATAATAAGAAAGCATTAGCTAAGGATGTTATAATATTTCTTAGTGCACCAAAATAATTATTTAAAAAATTCAATACCAAAATTGCATTATAAATGGGTCCACAACATTACAGACATGTCTAATTTCATATAGTATGGCACATGCTGAGAGGGAATATAAGTCTACCATTTGTCGTTATTCTATATTATTATTGAATTCTAAGGAAATGTAGCTGATTCATTGTTCCTTGTCAACATAACCAAATGCTAGGAAAGAAATACATGAGAGTATAGTGTGCATAGTATCCTACTGTCTGTCTTTTGTTCTAAGGCTGCCCAGACCTTTTTCATGGTTATAGAGTCTTCCCACTTATTATTCCATAGAGTACGCAGAAAGTGTTTTTGGAACATGGACACCACTGAACCCTTTTCTTTCAAATTTTTGAAATTTTTAAAACCTGATATATCAATGTCTCAAAAAATTATAGCGTTAAATATATGGAAAGGTATATACAGAAGGAGCATACACAAAAAAGTCCGGTTTAAAAATACTTTATACTTTCGGAAATACAAAAAAGATAAATTTCTAATAGAAAGATGTACTATCTTACTACAATTTTAATACTATTTACAATCCGAAATTTGTCTTTTTTATATCTTTCAAAATACAACATGTTTTTTAACAGGACTTTTTTGTATACACTTCTTTCGTATATATCTATCTATATATTAAACGCCAAATTTTTTTAAGACATAGAAGTGTGAGATTTTGAAATTTTCAAAATTCTAAAAGTGGAGGGAGCATTTGTGCCCATATGCACCAAATCCCTTCCCTTAGAGTACGTTCTAACTTGTCCAATCGCAAATATCGGTTTCATAGAAATATAAAGATCATCTTGTGCTTTTGGCTGTATTTTATACTACCACTTTCTGAAAAGTCATTATAATCCAAATTTCAACATGCGCACAAAGCTAGGAATACTTGCTTGATCTGTTGTTTGATCAGTGCCTCAACAATTAGCAATTAGGCATATACTTGTTTTGGACATAGTTTAGGGAACTTTACAGCCTCACACTGCTAGAATGACACTTACGTGCAGTTGAAACCTCTGCGAAATCTAAGGAGATGGAGAACATGATTGCTACATACAACTTGCTATATATTAATTCATCGAAATAACAGTACACTACAACATAATTATACAATACCTGCAGTTGAATATATTTATCTATCGGTGCACCTTGTGACTGCATGAAAAATGAACTTCTTCCTAAATCAAACGTACACAGAAGTAAGCACATGAATAGATCGGAAGTGCTACGGAATAAATACTGCACCGTAGTTCTTAATATTGATTCTTAAACTACAACATTCTCAGTAAACCTACGCAGGCTCATACAAAGCCATACAACAGCACTTGAGATGCCAAGAAATCAGACCTACAAGATCAAACAACGATTCATCACATGAGATGTATTGCCAAGCTCTGTGTCCCCTCCTCACAGCACAGGACCTCGGCCGCAGGAAGCGGTGCAACCTGATCAAAGAATGTTGGCCACGGTGGCCGCGATAAGGATGGGACCTAGGACTGCTGCTGTAGGCAATGCATCTTTGTCAGAGAATCTTGCAATCACGTATATATGGGACGCGGGAGCTCGTAGATTGTTCCATCAGATTTGGTCTGACCTTGTATAAAGTGGGATGAGATCTAAAATTGTACTCGATGAAAATAATCAGGGAATTGCGAGTCCGGTAGTAGGCACGGAGGAAAGCTGTCAATGTGCATAGGAGGATTCTGATGACCGCAAGAGCCGTGCCAAAAAGGAGACGTGGCAAGGTAGATCTTTAGATTATTGATAGGCATAAAAGGATTCGTGCGTGGTGGGGATAGCATCAATTAATCTAACGGCTACCGATAGCTAAGAACATGATCGGATGGTTTTAGTTTACTGTTGCGTGAGGATTTACGTGGAGCCTTCTACGGTGCCTCCAATTAGTAAATATAAGATATTGCTTTTACTAAGCATATTACCAATGCTCTCATGAAAATTAGGGATGAAAAGTTGCAGCAAAAAGCTTCTGTTCCCAAGAAGTTAGAAGATGGTTGGGAACCCATCATTGATATGCATGTTAATGGTTTTGATTGCCATGCTTTATGTGAACTAGGTGCTAGTATTTCTATTATGCCTAGAAAAATTTATGACATGCTTGATTTACCACCGCTTGAAAAATGTTATTATGATGTTCCTATTGCTGATGTTGCTAAGAAAAACCTTTGGGAAGGATTAATGATGTTCTTATTATGGTTAACAATAACCTTGTTCCCGTTGATTTTCTCGTAATGGACGTTGAATGCCATGCTTCATGTCCTATTATTTTGGGAAGACCCTTTCTTCGAACTGTAGGTGCCATCATTGATATGAGGGAAGGCACCATCAAATATCAATTCCCACTCAAGAAAGGTATGGAACACTTCCCTAGGAAAAGAAATAAATTGCTTTTTGACTCTATTCTTAGAGCAAATTATGAGCTTGATGCTTCATCTCTTGATGTTACTTGATTCGTAATTTTCTGCGCCTAGCTCAAAGGCGTTAAAGAAAAGCACTCTTGAGAGATAACCCAATGTTTTCTTTTCAGTACTTTTTATTTTATTTTGGAAGTCATTACTACTGTAATGACCTCTCCTTATCATTTTTATTTCATTGTTGTGCCAAGAGAAGCCTCTAATTTGAGTGAGGTAAAGATTTGGGGATGTTGCTGTCCTGAAACTGTTTTTGGTGCTGCACCGTAAAAATTCGTAAAAATTCTCTGTATATCTTTTGGACCTGCGATTTCTTGTGCATATGCCCCAGGTTATATCCAAACTTTAAATAGTTTAACACTTTTTGATTTGAGCAACATAAAATACCTTAAAAAATCGACATTTTTCAGTTGTTCTGTTTTGACAGATTTCTGCCAATATTTGTGTTTGCCGCTTTATCGCTTTCTTTTCGAGTTCTTTTGATCATGGAACTTTTAGGGAAGTTGCTACAGTAGTATATACTTTATATATGGTGGTTTTGGGTTGAAACCTGAAGCAAAAGAGGTTGATTATATGTTATGCTACACTAATGTTGCTAATAGATTTGTGTTTAGTTTTGTATGAAGGAAGTTTTCAAGTGTAGGGATTGGAGAATGATGA
The DNA here is from genome assembly GCA_007115705.1 of Dactylis glomerata. Classification (NCBI taxonomy): domain Eukaryota; kingdom Viridiplantae; phylum Streptophyta; class Magnoliopsida; order Poales; family Poaceae; genus Dactylis; species Dactylis glomerata. Next base: position 954,115 of record QXEO01000271.1, read on the forward strand.
GATGAGTTGAAGAATAGACAAAAGCTCAAGCTTGGGGATGCCCATGCATCACCCCAAGAAATATCCAAGAAGTACAGGCGTCAAAGCTTGGGGATGCCCCCGAGGCACCCCTTCATCATCGGCAAAAATCAGGTCACCTTTCAAGACACTATATTTTTATTGCTTCATGCACTATGTGTTTTTCTTGGAGCATCAGTTGTTTTAGTTTTCACTATTAGTTTAGTCTTGTTTGCTTCAATAAATGGTTGGACCCCAACAAATTTCTTTTGGAGAAGTTGCCATGCTTTTTATTTGCCAAGAACACTCTAGTTTTCACTCTTATCAAAAACCGAGTGTTCTTCTTTTTCTGCTACTGCTTTTGGTTTTTGTTTTCGCCTTGATTTGCATTCAGATCTTCTTATATTTTTTTATCAAGGTGTATTTGTGCCTCTGGACCATTTTGGTTTTCCTCAAAAGAGTTGGATTTAAAAAGTTCAAATGGTGTTGGAAAAGAGAAAAAGCTTTATGCAAAAAAGTGGTACAAGAAGGAGCTTGTGTAGACTGCGGCTTAGGCTTTTTCATGTCATGCTTGATGTCCTTTTGATAGTATGCTTAGTGGTTTTGCTGTAGCATGACTTGTCTCAAATAACTGAGATTGCTTAATGAGCCTTTGAAAAGAATCATGCGTTGTTTTTATCGTTTGGAAGCATTATTTTGGTTTTCTCCTTGATGCTTTATTTGGGTTGACTTGGCGCATGCTCACACATGTTAGACTCTTACAAAGTCGCCAATAGCCTCCATGATCATTTAGTTTTTGACTTTTGATGCCATCTTATGCTTCTTTTAATGTCGCTTTGTTGCTTTGCATGATTATGGCCATTATTGCTCTCTTAGTTGGTCGCTCTCAGTCTTTTGCTAGCCCTCGCCTTGTACTGAGTATGAGCTCTACTCGTGCATCCAACTCCTAAAAACCCAAGTTTGCCAAAGTGTCCACCATGCATACCTATTAGCAATTTTCTATTCCAAGTAAATTTGACTTGCTTTTATTTACTCTTCAAATTAAACTCTTACCAGTGTTATGCGAAAATTGGTCAGTAAAGCTCTCACGAACCGGAAGGCACACTTTACTTTTTCTCGTTCTTAAAAATTTGACATTGTGGTCTCTTATGTTGAGTTGTTATGCTTGCAAGTTGTAAGTTGGAGACTAGCCCAGCCATGCTGTCATGGGCAAGCTTTCAACATTGCACTTCTTATTTGAGTTGATATTGTGATCTTTTGTTTATGGATGCCCGCGGTGTGAAATAAATTGGGAATCTTGCGGGGATCATGGAGTTTGTATATGTGTTAGGGAAATGCCTGGGCCGCCAATTTAAGCCATGCATAATTCATGGTGGAAATTTGTAGCATACCCATAGTGGACATTCGACGACGCATCTCAAAATAAAAAGCTAAACAAATGGTAAATAAAAGAGATGCCGAGGTGTTCATTGTCTGCTTGTCCTGTCATTTTGATGTGGGCTTGTTCCATGTCATCGGGCACGGAGGTATCCCGTTGGCGGTTCTCGATGATACGCATATACTTACAATGACAAGAGCCTTGCTTGGGACTCTAAGTAAAGTAGCATGAGGTTTGGGTACTCGTATTCACGGGGCACGAGGTTTTCGACTTATGATTTGTCAAGCATATGCATCATAATTGTTCTCACATTAACTCTAACCATTCAAGATGCTTATGATGGGGGCAATGAGAGCTCAAAGCCGGTAAGTACCATAATTTTGGAAGGTTATAAAACTTGCAATCACTGCTTCCCTCCGCGAAGGGCCTTTCTTTTACTTTTATGTTGAGTCACCACCTTCTATCTTTATGCACCATTAAGAGAGCATAGTTTTCATTCTTAGTATAATGTGCATTGTCCCAAAGTTTTCATTAATTGATTCATATTGCTGGTTTCACTTGTTCTTAAATTATTTGTATCTAGTCGCCCTCTTAAACTTGAAGGTGTCCTATGCATTTATGTTTTGCTCTCCATGAAGGACAAGCTGAAAACAACTTGTATGTTTTTCCTTATGATTTGAACACACGTTTGACTTTCATTGTTTCATTTTCATGATCTTTTGTTTGTGTTCATTTGCATGTTTATAACATGGTTGCTAAGTTTTTATTGTCAAGATTATATCTTTCATGCCCATGTTTGAAGTTCTTTTGATCCCAGCTTACAATGCTTACATATGTGATCAAGATTGTGTAGGTGCATGTCACCTCAAAAATTATTTCTTTTGTTATCACTTACCTACTCGAGGACGAGCAGGAGTTAAGCTTGGGGATGCTGATACGTCTCCAACGTATCTATAATTTTTGATGCTCCATGCTTGTTTTTACACCATTTGCCTAATGTTTCGTTACACTTTGTGGCACTTTTATGTATTTTCCGGAACTAACCTATTAACAAGTCGCTACAGTGCCAGTTCCCTGTTTTCTGCTGTTTTGTATTTCAGAAAAGCTACACAGGAAATATTCTCGGAATTGGACGAAACAAGTTCCTGAAGTCTTATTTTTCCCGCAAGCTTCCAGAGATCCGAAGAGGAGACGGAGTGGGGCCACGAGGGCCCCACACACCAGGGCGGCGCGGCCCAGCCCCTGGTCGCGCCCCCTATGTGTGAGGACGCCTCGGTCCACTCCTAACGAAGCCCCTTCGCCTATAAAGACCCCCCGACGGGAAAAACCTAAGTACCCGATCAATTTTCTAGAAACACATCGCGATCCGCCGCCATCGTCGACCCGAGATCGGGAGGGTCCAGAAGCTCTTCCCGGCACCCTGCCGGAGAGGGGAATCGCCACCGGAGGTCTTCTTCATCGTCATGCTTGCCTCCAGAGCGATGAGTGAGTAGTCTACCTTGGACTATGGGTCCATAGCAGTAGCTAGATGGTTGTCCTCTCCACCATGTGCTTCATGTTTAGATCTCATGAGCTGCCCTACATGATTGAGATCACCGTTATGTAATTCTACATGTTTGGTTTGTTGGGATCCGATGAATATTGGTGTTATGATTGAGTTGCTATACTGAAATATATCTTATGTTATCTCTATGTTGTTTATGATCTTGCATGCTCTCCGTTGTTAGTAGCTATCTTGGCCGAGTAGTTGCTAGTGACTCCAAGAGGGGGTATTTATGCTCGATAGTGGGTTCATGCCTCTATTTAATCTGGGGGAGTGACAGAAACCTCTAAGGTTGTAGATGTGCTGTTGCTACTAGGGAGAAAACAACATTCATATGCTCGAGGGCATATGCTTTGTTTACATTACACACTTTGCTTAATGCAATTATCTGTTGTTCGCAACTTAATACTCATGGGGTGTTCAGATGATATCCCCGCGAGTGGATTATTAGTCATAGATGCAGTTGGGTGGCGGTCTATGTATTTTGTTGTAATGCCCAGAGTAAATCGCATAGTGATCTTCTTGACATATCATGTTATCTTTATTCTATCAATTGCCCAACTGTAATTTGTTTACCCAGCATGTGTTATTTATCTTATGGAGAGACACCACTAGTGAACTGTGGACCCCGGTCCTATTTCCATCATATTGCTATCACCTGTTTACTTTACTCGCACTGTTTACTTTACTCGCATACTTCTACTGTTTTCCACTCGATACGCTCATACCCTTTGTTTCAAGCAAACCGGTGAGATTGACAACCTCATCGTAAGTTGGGAACAAAGTATTTGGTTGTGTTGTGTGCAGGTTCCATGTTGCTACTAGCTGAAGACGCGCTAACTCGTTTTATCGTGAAACGGCGCCCTTGTTGGAGTGTCACTAGGCTATCAAGCATCACCTTCAGTCGTTTGTCTGCTCTTCTCCTGAACGATAAACCTTGGTTTCTAACTGAGGGAAAAGACTTGCTGCTGTGCTCATCATACCTTCCGCTTGGGGGTTCCCCAACTGCCTGGCAATAATCATCATCATCAACTACACGCCAGACATTACCTGTCCACATGGATACGAATTTTACCGACACGGCAAGAATCATTTAAAGCAAAAAGCATTCCCAGATCCTCGTCGGAAATTAGTGGAACATATCTTCCCTCCGTGCTGTTGAAATATTAGAAATCAACTGAATCGCCAGCGCCCCAAGGGTACTGAGCGCAGATGTTATCTTTTGAATCCCTCAACGAGATGGTAGTTGCAACCACCGCTGGGATGTGAAATCCGCTCACATTGCGTTCAGAATCACGCAAAAAGCTAGTATCCAGCCTAACCACCAGCCGAAAAGCCAGCGCTGGATCAATCCTATTCGAAAAGCAACATAGTTAGTTGAGCAACAACGATTCACGCTCAAAAACTGCCTACTGTTAATTCTCAAGGATACGTCATGGAAAGACGTATCGGTTTCAAAGTAGAAGGGCCAAGCGGCCAATACATCGCTGTCGACACAAACGTCGAGAGCGCCACTCCACGCTGCCTATTCTAGAACAGCAAGAAGGGAAAAAACACACTCCAACTACTCGCCAAACCTCCACCTATCCACAAGGGTAAGCTCTGCCCGAAACAGGCCGGCGGCCTTCCACAGCCCGGCTTCCATGCGAATGCTACGTATGACTGCCAGCGGCGAAGGAGTGGCTCCCTCGAAGACAATGTCATTCCGATGCCTCCACAGACACCGGCATACCAGGGCAATCCCGGTCCAGAAGTCTCTGATATCAGCCGTCCTTCCACGCCATGATTGCAGCCAGTCGGCGAGAGAGATCCCTTGCGGTGGTAGCCTGTCTTCTCTATCCCACCAACGAAGACAAGCAGCCCACACCGTCCTAGCGAGCACGCAACCAAGCAAAAGATGGGTGATGGACTCCTGAACTTGGTCGCAGAAGGGGCACGCCGAAGGGCGCGGAAGACGGCGTCTCTCAAGCCTGTCTGCCGTCCAGCATCTGTCACGCAAGGCCAACCAGAGAAAGAATCTACACTTGGCTGGGGCACGGGATTTCCAGATCTGAAGGGCGCCTGCCATAGGCACACTCCCATGGAACATGCCGAGGTAGCAGGAGCTCGCTGAATAGGTATCTTTGGAACCCCAAATCCATCGAAAGCTATCCGGGACACCTTCAGTGATAGCTAGCCCCTCCACGCGGTCGGCAACCGCTAGCAACTCATCAATGGCGAGAGCATCCAGGTCAGTGGGAATGTCATCCAACCATCCACCCTCAAGGCAATCCTTGACCAACCTTGACCGAGACAATCTCCTCGGGATCAGAGCAAAAAGGTTTGGCGCAAGGTCCTTCAAGCGTCCATCTGGTAACCATTTGTCTAGCCAGAAAAAGGTGGAAGCACCATCGCCCACTACCGAAGAGGTAGCGGCCTCAAAGACCTTGGTAACCATGGGAGGCACTTGGATATCAAACTCTTTCCATGGCCGTGAAGCCTCCACTCGGCTCAGCCACAACCACCGCGCCCGTAGCGCAATGTTCATCATCCAGAGGTTTATAATCCCTAGTCCTCCGAGCTCCTTCGGCATACAAACCCGGTCCCATGCCACCAAGCAGTGGCCACCATGAGCATCTCTTCGGCCTTTCCACAGGAAGCCACGTAGGATCTTTTCAATCGCTAGGAGCGTCTCAACTTGGACGTCTAGGGACATCAGGGCAAAAATGGGAATCGCTGCAAGCGTCGATCTAACCAGTTCAAGACGCCCTGCTCACATAGGCAGACGATGCTTACCCAGATGGAATCCATGCGTTAGATCCCTCCAATTCCCAATCTTCTCCGCCGTTGAGGGGCATAATTGGCACACCAGACGGATGTACAAACTCTACCACGATAGGGGTAGATCTAGTGGAGGCGGAGCCCTCTCCGCCTCCCGGGGGTGGTGGTGGGGGCGGGGACGGCTCGGGGGCGGACGACACCATAAGGTAGGAGGGCAGGACGGCGTGGCGGCGGAGGGGCGGTGTGTGAGCTCTTCCAGTCTCAGGCGGAGGGGAAAGCTTTGGGTGAGTGACAGACCGCCAGTCCGACGTGTCTCATTGGGTCAACAATCAAGGCCTCTGACCAGACGGCAACCATCCCGTCCGAGCATCTGCGAGGGGTTTCAAACTAGAGGGAGGGGAAAACTAAGGAAAAGTTAAGCGGTTGGGGAAAACTGAGTACAACTAACGAACCAGGGGCACGAAAATAGAAATCCCTTTTTTTGAAAGGTGTGATAAAGTGATTTTAAAGATGATTATGATTCTGTTATTATATAACCAACGTTGTTAATAGCATGATTATTTGTTACCTCTACTACTTATAAAGGCACAAACATGTTGGGATACAATTAATCACAGCCGTAAAATAGCGTCGATCAAACGGTCTAGATGTCTCCAATGTTGAGTTCAACTCAACACAGATTGAAAACCCGCACACTCCATACAAGGAAACAAAAACAGTAATTATCTTCTTAATTAAATCCATGATTATCTCCAAAATTCTGGGAAGGCTTCCCGTTTCTCCCTCACTGAGCCGATCTAGAGTTGCCGTGGCCGTACATTCATGCGCCATCGAGACCCACGCTGCAAGTTTCTCCAGATCATGTTCGACATTGGCACTGCAGCCAGACGTGGATTCACCAGCCTGCAAGTGACTGGGGAGACGTACTATAAATATGGTTCTTCCTTCACCATTCGATTTGGTTGATTGTTTTTAGTTTTTACTGATTTTGGGGATTCTAATTGTGTTGATCGGTCGACCACATTCAGGACATGAGGAACAATATGGTTTATTTATTGATTGATGTTGCGGCTACTAGGATGTTGAAGTCACCGGGTAGAAGGTCTGGTGGGTTTCCGTGACCAGTTCTCTGCAGATGGAAACGGCCGCCCTCCACAGCGCCCGCGACGCCGCCTGCCCACGTCTTTGCCGGTAGCCGGCCTGTACTTTCAAAGTGAGTCCCGACATTGGCGCTCAGTACATTCTTTTTTCTGAACTGCGCTCAATACATTATGAACAAGAAGCATGTTTCCAAGATTCAACGGTTTGTGAATTGTAAGCAGTTCCCCTTTTTTGTTCAAGCAACTATGTACATGGTTAGGCTAAAGAATTGTAACGGAATCTGTGTAATTTGTTGTCATGCACAGGAAGAGGTGCAGAATGTTCTTATGCACACAGCACACAGGTTAGCTTCTCACATATACTATGTCCGATCATCTTTTTCACGGTTGTGTTTGTATATACTGAAACATTATCGGAACTCACAGTATCGATTAAGTAGCTCATAAGTAACAGTGAAGATAAGATATTGCCAGTAAGATCCACTATTATCAAATTCGTAGCTCTACTTGTTTTTATCGCATCTACTCATATCAAATTGAAACAGACAGAAGGTTTTTTTGATTGGCATGGTTAAAAAAAGGGATATAGATCCACTGTATGGTTTGGCTTCTTGCATCTATATTTCAGGCATTGCAAGATAAGTTACATAGCTAGGTAGAAACTTCTCATTTTCTAGCTCTACCAATAATCATCTTCGGAATGAAGAATGACTACATTAGATTATAGGAATAGCTATATGAAATCCTAAATACAATTTCTCTGAAAATTATAGGTATATTCTGGAGGGAAAAAGCATGAGCTACACATCATGTTTAAAGAAGAAAGGCGAGGGTGCAACAGATTAGATCAATTCCTGTGTGCTTTACAGCAGAAAGGCTGCACATATTTTCAAAGTTCAAATAAGCGCTAGGCGCTAAGCAAGCAATGAGGCACAACTTAGTGTAATTGCATAAATTTTACTGTGTCTATGGTGCATGTGAATACATAAAAAAAGTGTTTGTGCTTCACATCAAAGTTTGGCGGCAGCGTTGCCACCCCGCTAGCGCGGGAGGAAAAACCAGTGTGAGAGATTGCATAGATCGAGCATCAGCAAGAGGCTACAGGATTCTTGAGAGGACATAGGAATTGGATGTTGTGACTTACACACACATAAAAATATTATTAAGTAATAGTATAGACGTATGGTGCACGTGCGCCCTTACTAGTATGTTAAAAGGTGCATTTATCTCTATTTTTGCCCAACGGTGATATAGTTTTAATTGCACGAACAGTTGAATGTGTTGATTTATACCAACGTTAGATTAATGCATGCAATTGATTTATTATCTCACATCTTTTTGAATTTCAGGAGGTTACAATTTGATGAGTTGCCTAAAAGACGTTCCGACGTTCAGGGGTGACAACTACACTGAGTGGAGGAAGAAAGTTGACCTGGCCTTTGTCTGCGCTGAAGTCGAATAGGTTGTGGACACTCCACAGCCAGTCAAGGCGATAGAGCCAGTCAGAGATGCAAAGGATGATGACGCTGCATGGGACAAAAAGACAAAGGACCATGCTCCGGTGGAGCTGGCATATGTGCTAGAGAACCAAAAGTGGGTCAATGCAAATAAAAAGTGCATAGCCTTTATAAAGAACATGATTGAGAACGCCATTGCGGGATCAATCGAAGAGTGCGCTTCCGTTGGGGAGTTTCTGGAAAAGATAAAGAGCTAGTTCACTGGCTCTTCAAAGGTGTATGCTACCCAGCTACTCAAACAGCTGGTCACATAAAAGTACACAAGAGGTGCACATGGCATCAGGGAGCACATCCTGAGGATGAGCAACATGGCTTCTAAACTGAAGCCCATGGATGCTGATCTGGAACTAAAGCCTGCTCTGCTTGTTCACCTTGTCATGGCTTCATTGCCTAAAGACTTTGATAACTTTGTTATCAACTACAACATGTCCCCTGATAAATGGGACATAGAAAAGATGATTGCCATGTGTGTGCAAGAAGAGGATAGGATGAAAGCCTCAAATGGTGGTTCCATCAACTATGTCAAGGACAACAGGAAAAGGAACTACCAGAACAACAATCAAGGTTCTCCCTCCAAGACATATGGCAAAGGTCCCCAACAGTATCATCAGCCCACTCTCCCAGTGGATAAAGACCAGTGTCTCCACTGCAAGAAGACTGGGCACTTCAAGAAAGACTGTCCAGAATGGCTCAAGTCCATAATGGCAAAGAAAGGTATAGATACAATTTCTTTTGTAAATGAATCCCTGTATTCACAGTTTTCAAAATCTACTTGGTGGATTGACTCAGGTGCAACTGTTCATGTTGCAAATTCTTTACAGGGATTCCATTTGACAAGGACTATGCAAAGAAGCGAAAGATGCATTGAAGTCATGAATGGAGTTCAAGCAGACGTTGAAGCTGTTGGCGACATCTCCTTGGAGTTAGCTGATGGCTTTAAGATTATGCTTAGAGATGTTTTATTTGTTCCTTCACTTCACAGAAACTTAATAAGTGTATCACGTTTGGATAAAGACAGTTATGAGTGTTATTTTGCACACGACAAGTGTGCCATATGGTTTAAAGATGCTTGTGTGGGTGTTGCTTTACTTCACATAGAGCTTTATTTGTCATCCTTACGTGAAAAAGTGCATTCTATGTGTAATGTGAATGAACAAACTTCCTTGTCGAACAAAGAACAAAAGAAAAGAAAAAAACTGATGACTCATCGAAGTCATGGCACTGTCGATTAGGCCATATTTCGAGGGGAAGAATCGAAAACCTAGTTAAAAATGATATTCTTCCTCTGTTAGAGTTCTCTGATATAGAACAATGCATAGATTGCATAAAAGGAAAGTATGTAAAGCAAATTAAAAAGGGTGCAAACCAAAGCACATCGACACTAGAAATCATTCACACTAATATTTGTGGACCGTTTTCTGTGAAAAGTGTGGATGGCTATGACTCATTCATAACTTTCACAGATGATTACTCCCTGATACGTCCATTTTGCATCACTATTTTGTATCATAATTTACTGTTATTCATTGATATATTTCACATTTAGAGATGATACTAATGTTGTTTCCTCTGTTTTTACATGTTTGATAATCATTGGAGGATTTGCTGCCGGAGTCAGGATTCTGCTGGAAAAAGAATCGTCAAGACACCATATTTCAGAAGATCAGGAAATTCCAGAAAAATACTAGGAAATTATATTTTACCAGAAGACTGAAGTAGCCAGAAGGAGGAGGCGAGAGGGGCCACAAGGCAGCCTCACCACCAGGGGGCGCGGCCCAGCCCCTGGCCGCGCCGCCCTATGGTGAGGGCACCCTGGCCCACTTCTGCCATCGCCCCTTCGCGTATTTCATCGTCCCCGAAAACCTAAGTCAAGGGGGGGCTCAGAGATAGACACCGCAGCCTCTGCGGGGCGGAAAACACCAGAGAGAGAAAAGCTCTCCGGCAGGCAGAAATCTGTCGGGGAAATTCCTTCCCGAAGAGGGGAGATCGTCGCCATTGTCATCATCATCACGCCGGATTTTATCGGGATCATCATAACCATCATCCCCATCACCAGCACCTTCATCTCCACCATCACCACGCCATCCCGCTGTAACATCTTGAGTTGAATCTTGTCAAATTCTTAGGGGAAACTTTCCCGGTGTTGATTACTCTTGTGGTTGATGCTATTGAGTGAAACAGTTGAATTAAGGTTTATGTTCAGATTGTTATTTACCATTATTTCACCTCTGATCATGATCCATATGATGTCTTGTGAGTAGTTCATTTAGTTCTTGAGGACATGGGAGAAGTCAAGATGTTAGTAGTGGATTATTGTTGAGTAATATTTAATGGTTTGATATTTATTTGTTGTGGTGCTATTTCACTAGTGGTGTCATGTGAACGTCGACTACATGATACTTCACCATTTATGGGCCTAGTGAGATGCATTGTGTATTTGGCTACCAATTATGGGGTTGCTGGAGTGACATAAACCTAAACCTCCGTTGGGAAACCATTACACCAGGGAGCATAGGATCTTAGAGTTTAAGGCTGTGGTTAGATTTATCTTAATTACTTTCTTGTATTTGCGGATGCTTGCAAGGGGTATAATCACAAGTGTGTATTTATCCTAGTAAGGGTAGCGCGCTAGCACAGGTTCACCCCCATAACACTTATCAAACCAATAAAGATTATTTAGCGGTATGAAGCGAAAGCTCTTGACAGAAACTCCCATGTGTCCTCGAGAACGTTTGGTTATCATAAATTACACAACCGGCTTGTCCTTTGCTCTAGAAAGGATTGGGCAACTCGCTGCAATTATTATTACTGTCTTTTATTTACTCGCACTTTATTTACTTGCATTACCAAATACCCCTGAAAACCCATTTGCTAGTATTTACAGTGAATCCTTAATCAAAACCACTTGTCAACACCTTCTGCTCCTCGTTGGGTTCGACACTCTTATTTATCGAAAGTACTACGATACACCCCCTATACTTGTGGGTCATCAAGACTATTTTCTGGCGCCGTTGTCGCGGAGTGAAGCGCTATTGAAGAGTGGAATTCATAAAGGTAACCGTCGCTGTGAGTATTATTTTTATTTTTGTGTTTTATTTTTATTTTATTTTGCTATGGAGAGTTCTCCATTTGGGTTCCTATTTGGGAACACTACTACCACTGCTGCACGTGTGGATGAACCACCACCACCACCTGCTCAATTAGATCCTTTTAAAATACCTATGAAAATTGTTGAACGTGTTATGGATAACTGCTATTCAGGAGATGGAACTGTCCATCTGGGTGATCACCTACTCTTTATACATGAATTATGTGAGTTGTTCAAGTGTGCAGGTATTTCACCGAGCCAGGTCAAGAGGAAACTATTCTCTTTATCACTGAAAGGCAGAGCTGAGGAGTGGTATCAGCTGCTTAAAGATGGTCCATCTATTGCATGGGAGGAAATTGTGCCTCTCTTTTATTCCAAGTTTTATCCTCCAAGTGAAATTCATAAAGATCGTAATCGCATATGTAACTTTTGGCCTCATGATGGAGAGAGTATTGCCCAAGCGTGGGGGAGATTAAAGTTACTAATGCTCAAATGTCCCATTCATGAGCTCCCCAGTAATATTGTTATTGATAATTTTTATGCAAGGCTTGCTCTTCATGATAAGGATTATTTGGATGCTTCCTGTTTTGGATCATTTACTCATATGAAAGAAGATGCTAAGTGGAATCTCCTTGACCGTATTCAAGAAAATGCTAAAGGATGGGAAAACGACAAAGGTAGGAGGTCAGGTATAAATTATGATTATGAATGCATTAAAACTTTTATGGGAACCGATGACTTTCATAATGTTACCACTGCTTATGGTCTTGATTCTCAAATACTTGCTAACTATTTTAAGGCCTTAACCTCTTATCTTGATGTTCCAAAGAAAGATTGGAACAAATATCATGCGCCTTATAAAGATTCTATTAGTCATATTCCTGCTGCAGCTACTGAAGTTTATACTGTTGATAGCATTTTGCCTGAACCTTATTTTGAGAAGACACCTTTCCCTGCTAAGGTAAAAGAGCATTCTACTTTGGTAAGTGTGTCTAATAAAAGTACTAAGAAGGATGTAGAACCTGATGAGCAAATTACTATTAAGTCTCCCGTGGCTATATTGAAGGACCTTGTTACTAAAGATGTAGGGGATGAATATATTATCTTTTGTGAAGATGCTACTAACATTATTTCACATCCTAATAGGCGTAGGAAAACAAGTGTTCTTGTTATTTCTGTCAGGATTGGCGATCATTGCTATTATGGTTTATACGACATTGGTGCTAGTTCAAGTGCCATTCCTTTAGAGCTTTACAAAGAAATCATGCATGAGATTGGCCCTTGTGAACTTGAGGATATTGATGTGGATGTTCAGCTTGCTAACAGAGAGACTGTTTGGCCTCTAGGTATTGTTCGAGATGTGGAAGTTCTTTGCGGTAAGGCCAAATATCCCACTGATTTCCTAGTACTTGGTAAGGAAGCTAGTAAAACTTGTCCTATTATTTTTGGTAGACCCTTTTTGAATACTTGTGGTGCTGTGATAGATTGTAAGAAGGAGAAAATTTTCACTAAGTTTAATGGAGAATCTTATGAGTTCAATTTTTCTAAGTTTGCTAAGACTTCTTCTGAAAATGACATGCCTAATGAAAATTTTCAAGTTGAACAGCTTGCTTCTATTGCTCTTGCTCATAATAATGCTTTGCAGCAATTCATGGAGGACCATGAAAGTGATGTCTACAGGAAGGAAAGAGAAGAGATTGACGATATTTTCTTTCGTCAACCACCATTGATCAAGCACAATTTACCTGTGGAGGATCTTGGTACCACTTTACCACCTAAGGAAAATCCTGTTTTTGAATTAAAACCTTTGCCTGATGATCTTAAATATGCTTATATAGATGATAAGAAAATATATCCTATTATTATTAGTTCTAAGATTTCAGGAAAGGAAGAAGAAAGGTTATTGGAGATATTGAGGAAACATCGAGGAGCTATGGGATATACCCTTGATAATTTAAAAGGGATTTCTCCCACTTTATGTCAGCATGCTATTAATATGGAGGAAGACGCAAAGCCAGTTATTGAACATCAACGCCGCTTAATTCCCAAGAGGAAGGAAGTGGTAAGAAATGAGGTATTGAAGCTCCTTGATGCTGGTATTATTTATCCTATTGCTGATAGTAGATGGGTTAGTCCTGTTTATTGTGTTCCTAAGAAAGGAGGTATGACTGTTGTGCCTAATGAGAATAACGAGCTTATTCCTCAAAGGGTAGTAGTTGGTTATAGAATGTGCATTGATTTTAGGAAGGTAAACAAAGTTACTAAGAAAGATCATTATCCTTTACCATTTATAGATCAAATGCTAGAGAGGTTATCTAAGAATAATCATTTTTTTTCTTGATGGTTATTCCGGTTTCTCTCAGATTGCTGTTAAACCGGAAGATCAAGAGAAAACCACTTTTACTTGTCCTTATGGAACTTATGCTTATAGACGTATGTCATTTGGTTTATGCAATGCTCCTGCTACTTTTCAAAGATGCATGTCTGCTATTTTTCATGGTTTTTGTGAAGAAATTGTGGAGGTTTTCATGGACGATTTCTCCGTCTATGGAACTTCTTTTGATAATTGTTTGCACAATCTTGATAAAGTTTTGCAGAGGTGTGAAGAAACTAATCTTGTTCTTAATTGGGAGAAATGCCACTTTATGGTGAATGAAGGAATTGTTCTTGGACATAAAATTTCTGATAGAGGTATTGAAGTTGACAGAGCAAAGGTTGAGGCAATTGAGAAAATGCCCTGTCCCAGAGATGTTAAAGGTATTCGTAGTATTCTTGGTCATGCTGGTTTCTATAGGAGGTTTATTAAAGATTTCTCTAAGATTTCAAAGCCTCTTACTAATCTTCTTCAAAAAAATGTACCATTTGTCTTTGATGATGATTGTAAGGAAGCTTTTGAAACTCTTAAGAAGGCTTTAACTACTGCTCCTATTGTTCAACCACCTGATTGGAATTTACCCTTTGAAATTATGTGTGATGCTAGTGATTTTGCTATTGGTGCTATGTTTGGACAGCGTGTAGATAATAAGTTAAATGTTATTCATTATGCTAGTAAGACTCTTGATGCTGCTCAGAAGAGTTATGCTACTACTGAGAAAGAGTTTCTTGCTGTTGTTTTTGCATGTGATAAGTTTAGACCTTACATTGTTGATTCTAAAGTTACTATTCATACTGATCATGCTGCTATTAGATATCTTATGTCTAAGAAGGACGCTAAGCCTAGGCTTATTAGATGGGTGTTGCTTTTACAAGAGTTTGATTTGCATATTGTAGATAGGAAAGGTGCTAAAAATCCTGTGGCGGACAACTTGTCTAGATTGGAAAACATTTTTTTGATCCTATTCCTGTTAATGATAGTTTTCCAAATGAACAGTTAGCTTCAATAAATGTAACTTCGCGAGACCTTCCTTGGTATGCTGATTATGCTAACTTTATTGTTTCCAAGTATTTTCCTCCAACCTTTATAGCTCAGCAAAGAAGAAAATTCTTTTATGATTTGAGGCATTACTTCTGGGATGACCCACACTTATATAAAGAAGGAGTTGATGGTATTATGCGAAGATGTGTACCTGAGTATGAGCAATAAGAAATATTGAGAAAATGCCATGGAAGCGCTTATGGAGGACATCATGCTGGAGATAGAACCGCACAAAAGGTTCTACAATCAGATTTTTATTGGCCAACCCTCTTTAAAGATGCTAGAAGGTATGTTTTATCTTGTGATGAATGTCAAAGAGTAGGTAATATTTCTAGATGCAATGAAATGCCTATGAGTTACATTCTTGTTATTGAACCATTTGATTGTTGGGGATTTGACTTTATGGGTCCTTTTCCTCCTTCAAAAGGCTATACTCACATACTTGTTGCTGTTGATTACGTTACCAAGTGGTTAGAAGCCATACCTACAAAGAGTGTCGATGGTGAGACCTCGTTAAAAATGCTTAAGGATGTTATTTTTCCTAGGTTTGGTGTGCCTAGATATCTTATGACTGACGGAGGTTCTCATTTTATTCATGGCGGTTTTAGAAAAACTCTTGCTAGATATGACGTTAATCATAGAATTGCTTCTGCTTATCATCCCCAAACTAGTGGACAGGTAGAGCTTTCAAATAGAGAGATCAAGTCTATCTTACAGAAGACTGTCAATAGATCTAGGAAAAATTGGGCTAGCAAGTTAAACGATGCTTTATGGGCTTATAGAACTGCTTATAAGAACCCCATGGGCATGTCTCCTTACAAAATGGTTTACAGAAAAGCGTGTCACTTGCCTTTATAATTAGAACATAGAGCTTTTTGGGCAGTGAAAGAGCTTAATAGGGATTTTAAGATTGCCGGTAAGAAAAGGTTGTTAGATCTGAGTTCTCTAGATGAGTGGAGAAACGAAGCCTATGAGAATACCAGACTTTTCAAAGAGAAAGTCAAACAATGGCATGATAAGAGAATTCTTAAAAGAGAGTTTCATGTTGGTGAGAAAGTTCTATTGTATAGGTCTCGTCTCAGATTTTTTGTAGGAAAATTACTCTCGAAATGGGAAGGACCATATATTATTGTGGAAGTGTACCGCTCAGGTGCGATAAAGATTGCTTCGTTAAAAGATGACACTACACAAGTGGTGAATGGGCAAAGACTCAAATATTATATTGCTGGAGATTCTTATAATGAAGATGTTGATGTTATTCAAACGGTTTCTCCAGAAGAATTCATCCAGGACAATATGCAGGAACCTGCAGAGTTTGTTTTCGAATAGGTAATAATTCTAGTCAGAAAAGGTTCGCGAAAAACTTTTCTATTAATATTTTTATTATTTTTGCTAAATATGAAAAATCACGAGACGAAAACGGGCAGGAGACGGAGTCCGGTGGCTCCTCACCACCAGGGGGTGCGGGCCCACCCCAGGCCACGCCGCCCTGTGGTGAGACCACCTCGGAACTCGTTTCTGTCCCGATTTCCTCCTGTGATTTCGTCTTGATGTATAATTTTCGCCTATATAACCCCCCGGAGTACCCGAGGTCTGTATATCGTGTTTTCGTAGTGTTTTTGTTTCGAGCTATTTCTGTCAGGAGATTGTTCTCAGTTTTGGACGGATCATGGACTCTTCAAGCGACGACAAGGAGAAGACACCTCCGGAAGATGACCACCAAGACCTTCAGCTGAAGGAAGAAGTTGAGAGTGAGGCCGAGGAAGAAGAGATGGAAGAAGATCAAAGTTCACGCCCGAGCACCATGATCGCAAGCATTGGGGTGGTGACAAGTCATGACAAGTTCAAGAAGAGTGCACGTATAAGAACCGGAGGGGGTGTGCCGTGCCACATCTTAGCTTCACGGACATCTCCATCAGGCAACAACCCTTTCCATACTTTAATTCATGAACATCAGATTCAAAAGGTGCCTAGATCACGATTGCCCTCTGGTTGGGATATAGATCGTTCTGACAATGCAGGGAGAGAAAGTTCCAAGTGTGAAGAAGGATGGGGAAATAATTTCAAGAGTTGGGACTCTCTGGCTGATAGGTTCATGAGCCGTATTGAGCACAATTCAGAGATGATTCGTAACCTCAGTCACAAGATCGATGATTTGAAAGATTTGATTGAGAAGCTTATTAAAGACTACCCACCACCGCCGAAGGAGTAATTCGTCATCGGTATAGGCATCCCCTTGGTTCGTTCCAAGCTTGGGGGAGTGCCGCGGTATCACATCATTATCTTTTACTCATTTACTTTTCAAGTAGAGTCATATCATGAATAGAGAAGTTATCTTATAGAATAGTTTGCAGTGTGGAAGTATCCTCCTTAGTTGGTTATTTATGTATCCCTTGGTGTGAGTTGCGGTAATGAAATATTAATGAGAAGTTTTATCGTTTACTTTCCGCACATTTTATTTTAGTTTGCAATGTTTTGATACGTCTCAAACTTATCTATAATTTTTGATGCTCCATGCTTGTTTTTACACCATTTGCCTATTGTTTCGTTACACTTAGTGGCATTTTTATGCATTTTCCGGAACTAACCTATTAACAAGTGCCACAGTGCCAGTTTCCTGTTTTCTGCTGTTTTTGTGTTTCAGAAGTGATACACAGGAAATATTCTCGGAATTGGACGAAACAAGTTCCTGAAGTCTTATTTTACCCGGAAGCTTCCAGAGATCCGAAGGAGAGTAGGAGGCGAGGCACCAGGGGCCCACACACAGGGGTGGCGTGGCCAGCCCCTGGCCCGCGCCACCACCGCGTGAGGCCACCTGGCCCCTCCTCTGACATCGCCCCTTCGCCTATAAAGACCCCCCGACGGAAAAAACCTAAGGACCCGATCAGATTTCCAGAACACATCGCGATCCGCCGCCACCGTCGACCCGAAGATCGGGAGGGTCCAGAAGCTCTTCCCGGCACCCTGCCGGAGAGGGGAATCGCCACCGGAGGTCTTCTTCATCGCCATGCTTGCCTCCGGAGCGATGAGTGAGTAGTCTACCTTGGACTATGGGTCCATAGCAGTAGCTAGATGGCTGTCTTCTCCACCATGTGCTTCATGTTTAGATCTCATGAGCTGCCCTACATGATTGAGATCACCGTTATGTAATTCTATGATGTTGGTTTGTTGGGATCCGATGAATATTGGTGTTTATGATTAAGTTGTTGTACTGAATTATATCTTTTGTTATCTCTATGTTGTTTATGATCTTGCATGCTCTCCGTTGTTAGTAGCTATCTTGGCCGAGTAGTTGCTAGTGACTCCAAGAGGGGGTATTTATGCTCGATAGTGGGTTCATGCCTCTATTTCACCTGGGGGAGTGACAGAAACCTCTAAGATGGTAGATGTGCTGTTGCTACTAGGGAGAAAACAACATTCATATGCTCAAGGGCATATGCTTTGTTTACAATACACACTTTGCTTAATGCAATTATCTGTTGTTCGCAACTTAATACTTTTGGGGTGTTCGGATTGATATCCCCGGGAGTGGATTATTAGTCATAGATGCAGTTGGATGGCGGTCTATGTATTTTGTTGTAATGCCCAGAGTAAACCTCATAGTGATCTTCTTGACATATCACGTTTATCTTTATTCTATCAATTGCCCAACTGTAATTTGTTTACCCAGCATGTGCTATTTTATCTATGGAGAGACACCACTAGTGAACTGTGGACCCCGGTCCTATTTCCATCATATTGCTATCACTTGTTTACTTTCTCGCACTGTTTACTTTACTCGCATACTTTTACTGTTTTCCACTCGATACACTCATAACCTTTGTTTCAAGCAAACCGGTGAGATTGACAACCTCATCGTAAGTTGGGAGCAAAGTATTTGTTTGTGTGTGTGCAGGTTCCACGTTGCAGCTAGCAAGCAAAGCTTGGACGAGGCGCCATATATAAATTGTCTGCTGCTGTCACAAACTAGCAAGCATCACCTTCAGTCGTCATTGTCTCTCCTCTCCTGATCGATAAACCTTGGTATCTTAACTGAGGGAAAACTAGCCGCTACACTCATCATACCTTCCTCTTGGGGTTCCCAACGGGCTGGTCATCACCACGCACAAGGACTGTCTGCTCCCACGTCAACTTGGCACTAGCAGCTATTTTTTTGGCGCCGTTGCCGGGGAGGAAGAGAAGAATTCTGCGAGGGGAGTTCTTCGCACACACATCCTTTACTTTGTTATTGCTTTGCTTTACTTTATTTATTTTACTTGCATTGCTTTTTATCAAAAACCCAAAAAAATTAGAATCCTTGGTAGTTGTTTTTACTTGTTTACTTTCGTTTTGCTAAAATGGCCAATCCTGAAAACACCAAGTTGTGTGACTTTACTAGCACGAACAATAGTGATTTTATCTGCACTCCTATTGCACCACCTGCTACTGCTGCAAACTTTTATGAGATTAAGCCTGCTTTGTTGACCCTTGTTATGAAAGAGCAATTTTCTGGTGCTAGTACTGAAGATGCTGCAGCTCATCTCAACAATTTTGTTGAGCTATGTGAGATGCAGAAATATAAGGATGTTGATAGTGATATTATTAAGCTCAAGTTGTTTCCTTTTTATTTGAGAGGAAAAGCTAAAGATTGGTTGTTGTCTTTGACTAAGAATAGTATTGATTCATGGGCTAAGTGTAAGGATGCTTTTATTGGTAGATACTATCCTCCTGCTAAGATTATAGCTTTGCGTAGCAATATTATGAAGTTTACTCAGTTTGATAATGAACATGTTGCTCAAGCTTGGGAAAGAATGATATCTATGATAAAGAATTGCCCCACTCATGGACTGACTACTTGGATGATTATCCAAACTTTTTATGCAGGACTGAATTTTTCTTCAAGGAACCTACTTGATTCAGCTGCTGGAGGCACTTTTATGACCCTTACCTTGGGCGCCGCATCAAAGGTACTCGACAACATGATGGTAAATTATTCTGAATGGCACACCGAGAGAGCTCCACAAGGTAAGAAGGTAAATTCTGTTGAGGAAACCTCTTCCTTGAATGATAAGATTGATACCATTATGGCTATGCTTGCTAATGATAGGACTCATGTTGATCCTAATAATGTTCCTTTGGCCTCTCTGGTTGCTCAAGAAGAGCAAGTTGATGTGAATTTCATTAGAAACAATAATTTTAATAACAATGCTTATAGGAACAATTTTGCTAGTAACAATTATAGGCCGTATCCTTCTACTAATGGTAATGGTTATGGTAACTCTTATGGTAATTCCTACAACAACACTAGGGCCGCGCCCTCCGAGCTTGAGGTAATGCTCAAGGACTTCATCGGTAAGCAAACTGCTTTTAACAAGTCTGTTGAGGAAAAGTTAGGCAAAATTGATATTCTTGCTTCTAAAGTTGATAGCCTTGCTCATGATGTTGAACTTATGAAATTAAAAGTGTTGCCTAATGATGTGAAAGAGAACAATGTTTTTGCTACCGCTAATGCTATTCAAGTTGGAATTGATGAAAATATAAGATTGTTAGCGGAATTGCATGCCAGGTGGGAAAGAGAAGATGAGATGGCTAGAGAGATGAAGGTATGTACCATTACTACCTCTAATGATGTTGCTCCTACTGATAGAAATCCTCTTACTTTGATTGGTGTAGAGAAAACTCCCACTCCTTGTGTTAAAAAGCCTAAAACTGCCAAATCTTTTTCTCAAAAGAGTGCTGAAATTTTTCGGAGTGTAGGAGATGATAGCTCTATTTCCTTTAATGATTTTGATGTTGATGGCTGCAATATACCTGAAGTAATTTTGTTCTTGCAATAGCTTGCTTTAACTCCCAATGCTAGTTCTTTAAATATTGCTTTTACTAAGCATATTACCAATGCTCTCATAAAAATTAGGGATGAAAAGTTGAAGCAAAAAGCCTCTGTTCCCAAGAAGTTAGAAGATGGTTGGGAACCCATCATTGATATGCATGTTAATGGTTATGATTGTCATGCTTTATGTGATCTAGGTGCTAGTATTTCTATCATGCCTAGAAAGATTTATGACATGCTTGATTTACCTCCGCTTGAAAAATGTTATTTTGATGTTTCTATTGCTGATGTTGCTAAGAAGAAACCTTTGGGAAGGATTAATGATGTTCTTATTGTGGTTAACAATAACCTTGTTCCTGTTGATTTTCTTGTTATGGACGTAGAATGCCATGCTTCATGTCCTATTATTTTGGGAAGACCCTTTCTTCGAACTGTAGGTGCTATCATTGATATGAGGGAAGGCACTATCAAGTATCAATTCCACTAAAGAAAGGTACGGAACACTTCCCTAGGAAAAGAAAGAAATTGCTTTTTGACTCTATTCTTAGAGCAAATTATGAGCTTGATGCTTCATCACTTGATATTACTTGATTCGCAATTTTCTGCGCCTAGCTCAAAGGCGTTAAAGAAAAGCACTCTTGGGAGATAACCCAATGTTTTCTTTTCAGTACTTTTTCTTTTATTTGAGTCTTGGAAGTCATTACTACTGTAATGACCGCTCCTTATCTTGTTTATTTCGTTTTTGTGCCAAGAGAAGCCTCTAATTTGAGTGAGGTAAAGATTTGGGGATGTTGCTGTCCTGAAACTGTTTTCGGTGCTGCACCGTAAAAATTTGTGAAAATTATCTGTTTATCTTTTGGACCTGCAATTTCTTGTGTATATGCCCCAGGTTATATCCAAACTTTTGTTAATTGAACACTTTTTGATTTGAGCAACAGAAAATCCCTCAAAAATTCGACCTTTGTCAGCTGTTCAGTTTTGACAGATTTCTGCCAATATTTGTGTTTGCCACTTTATCGCTTTCTTTTGAGTTCTTTTGATCATGGAACTTTTGGGGAGGTTGCTACAGTAGTATTTGCTATATATGTGGTGGTTTTGAGTTGAAACCTGAAGCAAATAGATGGTTGAATATATGTTATGCTTGCACTAATGTTGCTAATAGAATTGTGTTTAGTTTTGTATGAAGGAAGTTTTCAAGTGTAGGGATTGGAGAATGATGAGATGAGTTGAACAATGGACAAAAGCTCAAGCTTGGGGATGCCCATGCATCACCCCAAGAAATATCCAAGAAGTACAAGCGTCAAAGCTTGGGGATGCCCCCGAGGCACCCCTTCTTCATCGGCAAAAATCAGGTCACCTTTCAAAACACTATATTTTTATTGCTTCATGCACTATGTGTTTTTCTTGGAGCGTCAGTTGTTTTAGTTTTCTTAGTTGGTTTAGTTTGTTTGTTTGCTGCAATAAATGGTTGGACCCCAACAAATTTCCTTTTGGAGGAGATGTACTCGTTTTCATTTGCAAAGAACGCTCTAGTTTTCATTCTTATTAAAAATCATGCGTTCTTCTTTTTCTGCTACTGCTTTTGGTTTTCATTTTCGCCTTGATTTGCGTTCAGATCTTGTCATATCTTTTCATCAAGGTGTTTTTTTGCCTCTGATCTTTATTGGTTTTCATCAAAAGAGGTGTCTTTAAAAATTTCAAATGGTGTTGGAAAAGAGAAAAAGCTTTGTGCAAAATAGTGGTACAAGAAGGAGCTTGTGTAGACTGCGGCTTAGGCTTTTTCATGTCATGATTGATGTCTTTTTGATAGTATGCTTAGTGGTTTTTCTCTAGCATGAATTGTCTCAAATAACTTAGATTGCTTAATGAGCCTTTGAAAAAATCATGCGTTGTTTTTATTGTATGGAAGCATTATTTTGGTTTTCTCCTTGATGCTTTATTTGGGTTGACTTGGCGCATGCTCACACATGTTAGACTCTTATAAAGTCGCCAATAGCCTTCATGATCATTTAGTTTTTGACTTTTGATGCCATCTTATGCTTCTTTTAATGTCGCTTTGTCGCTTTGCATGATTATGGCCATTATTGCTCTCTTAGTTGGTCGCTCCCAGTCTTTTGCTAGCCCTCACCTTGTACTGAGTATGAGCTCTACTCGTGCATCCAACTCCTAAAAGCCAAAGTTTTCCAAAGTGTCCACCATACATACCTACTAGCAATTTGCTATTCCAAGTAAATTTGACTTGCTTTTATTTTCTCTTCAAATTAAACTCTTACCAGTGTTATGCGAAATTCGGTCAGTAAAGCTCTCACGAACCGGAAGGCACACTTTACTTTTTCATGTTCTTAAAAATTTGACATTGTGGTCTCTTATGTTGAGTTGTTATGCTTGCAAGTTGTAAGTTGGATTCTAGCCCAGCCATGCTGTCATGAGCAAGTTTTCAACATTGCACTTCTTATTTGAGTTGATATCGTGATCTTTTGTTTATGGATGCCCGCGGTGTGAAATGAATTGAGAATCTTGTGGGGATCATGGAGTTTGTATATGTGTTAGGGAAATGCTGGGCCGCCAATCTAAGCCATGCATAATTCATGGTGGAAATTTGCAGCATACCCATGGTGAACATTCGACGACACATCTCACAATAAAAAGCTAAACAAAAGGCAAATAAAAGAGATGTCGAGGTGTTCATTGTCTGCTTGTCCTGTCATTTTGGTGTGGGCTTGTTCCATGTCATCGGGCACGGAGGTACCCCATTGGCGGTTCTCAATGATATGCATATACTTACAATGACAAGAGCCTTGCTTGGGACTCTAAGTAAAGTAGCATGAGGTTTGGGTACTCGTATTCACGGGGCACGAGGTCTTCAACTTATGATTTGTCAAGCATATGCATCATAATTGTTCTCGCATTAACTTTAACCATTCAAGATGCTTATGATGGGGGCAATGAGAGCTCAAAGCCGGTAAGTACCATAATTTTTGAAGGTTATAAAACTTGCAATCACTGCTTCCCTCTGCGAAGGGCCTTTCTTTTACTTTTATGTTGAGTCACCACCTTCTTTCTTTATGCACCATTAAGAGAGCATAGTTGTCATTCTTAGTGTGATATGCATTGTCCCAAAGTTCATTGATTGATTCATATTGTTGGTTTCACTTGTTCTTAAATTATTTGTATCTAGTCGCCCTCTTAAACTTGAAGGTGTCCTATGCATTTATGTTTTGCTCTCTTTGAAGGACAAGCTGAAAACCATTTGTATGTTTTTTCCTTATGATTTGAACACACGTTTGACTTTCATTATTTCATTTTCATGATCTTTTGTTTGTGTTCATTTTCATGTTTACAACATGGTTGCTAAGTTTCTTATTGTCATGATTATATCTTCATGCCCATGTTTTAAGTTCTTATGATCCCAGCTCACAAATGCTTACATATATGATCAAGATTGTGTAGGTGCATGTCACCTCAAAAATTATTCTTTTGTTATCACTTACCTACTCGAGGACGAGCAGGAGTTAAGCTTGGGGATGCTTGATACGTCTCAAACGTATCTATAATTTTTGATGCTCCATGCTTGTTTTTACACCATTTGCCTATTGTTTCGTTACACTTAGTGGCATTTCTATGCATTTTCCGGAACTAACCTATTAACAAGTGCCACAGTGCCAGTTTCCCGTTTTCTGCTGTTTTTGTGCTTCAGAAGTGATACACAGGAAATATTCTCGGAATTGGACGAAACAAGTTCCTGGAGTCTTATTTTACCCGGAAGCTTCCAGAGATCCGAAGGAGAGTAGGAGGCGAGGCACCAGGGGCCCACACACAGGGGTGGCGCGGCCAGCCCCTGGCCCGCGCCACCACCGCGTGAGGCCACCTGGCCCCTCCTCTGACATCGCCCCTTCGCCTATAAAGACCCCCCGACGGAAAAAACCTAAGGACCCGATCAGATTTCCAGAACACATTGCGATCCGCCGCCACCGTCGACCCGAAGATCGGGAGGGTCCAGAAGCTCTTCCCGGCACCCTGCCGGAGAGGGGAATCGCCACCGGAGGTCTTCTTCATCGCCATGCTTGTCTCCGGAGCGATGAGTGAGTAGTCTACCTTGGACTATGGGTCCATAGCAGTAGCTAGATGGTTGTCTTCTCCACCATGTGCTTCATGTTTAGATCTCATGAGCTGCCCTACATGATTGAGATCACCGTTATGTAATTCTATGATGTTGGTTTGTTGGGATCCGATGAATATTGGTGTTTATGATTAAGTTGCTGTACTGAATTATATCTTTTGTTATCTCTATGTTGTTTATGATCTTGCATGCTCTCCGTTGTTAGTAGCTATCTTGGCCGAGTAGTTGCTAGTGACTCCAAGAGGGGGTATTTATGCTCGATAGTGGGTTCATGCCTCTATTTCACCTGGGGGAGTGACAGAAACCTCTAAGGTGGTAAATGTGTTGTTGCTACTAGGGAGAAAACAACATTCATATGCTCAAGTGCATATGCTTTGTTTACATTACACACTTTGCTTAATGCAATTATCTGTTGTTCGCAACTTAATACTTTTGGGGTGTTCGGATTGATATCCCCGGGAGTGGATTATTAGTCATAGATGCAGTTGGATGGCGGTCTATGTATTTTGTTGTAATGCCCAGAGTAAATCTCATAGTGATCTTCTTGACATATCACGTTTATCTTTATTCTATCAATTGCCCAACTGTAATTTGTTTACCCAGCATGTGCTATTTTATCTATGGAGAGACACCACTAGTGAACTGTGGACCCCGGTCCTATTTCCATCATATTACTATCACCTGTTTACTTTCTCGCACTTTTTACTTTACTCGCATACTTTTACTGTTTTCCACTCGATACACTCATAACCTTTGTTTCAAGCAAACCGGTGAGATTGACAACCTCATCGTAAGTTGGGAGCAAAGTATTTGTTTATATGTGTGCAGGTTCCACGTTGCAGCTAGCAAGCAAAGCTTGGACGAGGCGCCATATATAAATTGTCCGCTGCTATCGCAAACTAGGAAGCATCACCTTCAGTCGTCATTGTCTCTCCTCTCCTGATCGATAAACCTTGGTATCTTAACTGAGGGAAAACTAGCCGCTACAGTCATCATACCTTCCTCTTGGGGTTCCCAACGGGCTGGTCATCACCATGCACAAGGACTGTCTGCTCCCACGTCAACTTGGCACTAGCATGTTTCTTATATGACTAGTCTTGTTGATTAGTATTGGTATCACTTTGGGAGCATGAGTAAATTTAGTTGGTTTTGGCAAACTTAGCTTGGTCAGTAGCAACATTACCTTGAGGTTTGAGTAGAAAAGAAGAAAGAAGTGTTTGTAGTTACATCACTTCAGTTTTCCTTCATGTTTGGCTTATAAGCATTATTATTCTCAAAGTTAAAATCATTGTACCTTCAAGGAAGTTTGCATGATTGTTCCTATTGTATGTATGTTTGTTTGTTTCATGCAACTCTTATGCTTGCTACCCAGCCTTGCTAGCCAAAAACCTGTACTGAGAGGAAATACTTCTCGTGCATCCAACTCCCAAAAACCAAGTTACTTCCAAAGAGTCCACTATAAATTCCTATGCATTATATTTTGAGCCATTCCAAGTAAATTTTCATGTGTTACCTTTCAAAAACCTTCAAACACTTCTCATTTTGTGCCACTGTTTTTAGCTCATGAGGACGTAGTGGATGGGTTTGTTATCTTCCATACTAAATTAAGTACCCCTCGACTAGGCAGCTTCATCTGCTCGTCATTAATTTTGCAAGGGAGCTGGTCAGACCATTGTAATCTCAAAAAGAAAAGAAAAAGAGCACTCCTCCATGGTATGTGAAAGTTGGTTGGCACCCGATGGAATCGGTTAGCCATGGTTTGAGAAAGGAAAAGGTGGGGAGGAGTGCCAAACTATAAAAGAGCACCAATGTGCGAATTAATCAAACATCTCAGAACCGCTCTCACTTGTTTAGTATGGAAGATATCAAGAACTCTGTTGCTAGTCGTTGACAAAAGCAACCACCTCTCAAAACAACTTTTATCTCTGTTTTACAAATGAAAAGCTCTAGCACATGTTTAATCCCTGCTTCCCTCTGCGAAGGGCCTGTCTTTTACTTTCATGTTGAGTCAACCTATTCCCCTCTATCTCAAGCAAGCATTTGAGTTGTTATGTTTCACTCATCCATATGTTGATCCATTTAATCATGTTTACTAACTTCTTTTGTTAGTACAATGCTTTTGTCTAAAGGAATATATCTTTGAAAGCTTTCTATGAATGCAAAAGTTTGTTTCATTGAGCATATGGTTTTTGCTATATTAGCTCTGTTTTAAAAAGGCTCCTTTAAAAAATAAGTATAGTTTGTTCATTGTTCTCTGACCAAGAACTAAGGTTTGCCACCACCAATTATAGTTTCCCTTGTGCATCCTTATTTGTGATTCCCTTTTACTTATTACAAGTCTATATCATATAAAGGGAAGTTGCTGTCTATTATAATTTGTGCCTTGGTGAATGTGATGCTTCTTGTCTGTATTTTGATTATCGACGCTTCACTCCATAAACCCGTGGTCATATTTACCGAGTTTAGTTTTCGCTTGGGGACAAGCGAGGTCTAAGCTTGGGGGGGTTGATACGTCCATTTTGCATCACTATTTTGTATCACAATTTACTGTTATTCATTGATATATTTCACATTTAGAGATGATACTTATGTTGTTTCCTTTGTTTACATGTTTGATAATCATTGGAGGATTTGCTGCCGGAGTCAGGATTCTGCTAGAAAAAGGACCGTCAAGACACCATATTTTGAAAGATCAGGAAATTCTAGAAAAATACCAGGAAATTATATTTTACCACAAGACTGAAGTAGCCAGAAGGAGGAGGCGAGAGGGGCCACAGGGCAGCCTCACCACCAGGGGGCGCGGCCTAGCCCCTGGCCGCGCCACCCTATGGTGAGGGCACCCTGGCCCACTTCTGCCATCGCCCCTTCGCGTATTTCATCGTCCCCAAAAACCTAAGTCAAGGGGGGGGGCTCAGAGATAGACACCACCGCCTCTGCGGGGCGGAAAACACCAGAGAGAGAAAGGCTCTCCAGCAGGTAGAAATCTGTCGGGGAAATTCCTTCCCGGAGAGGGGAGATCGTCGCCATCGTCATCATCATTACGCCGGACTTCATCGGGATCATCATCACCATCATCCCCATCACCAGCACCTTCATCTCCACCATCACCACGCCATCCCGCTGTAACACCTTGCTACTCGTGTGATGGCGCCAGAAAAGACTGTGGCGTTTAGTTGACGTGGGAGCAGTAAGTCCTTGTGCGTGGTGATGACCAGCCCGTTGGGAACCCCAAGAGGAAGGTATGATGAGTGTAGCGGCTAGTTTTCCCTCAGTTAAGAAACCAAGGTTTATCGATCAGGAGAAGAGAGACGATGACGACTGAAGGTGTTTGTGGAACCTGCACACACACAAACAAATACTTTGTCCCCAACTTGCGATGAGGTTGTCAATCTCACCGGTTTGCTTGAAACAAAGGTTATGAGTGTATCGAGTGGAAAACAGTAGTAATATGCGAGTAAAGTAAACAGTGCAGGAAAAGTAAACAGGTGATTGCAATATGATTAAAATAGGACTGGGGTCCACAGTTCACTAGTGGTGTCTCTCCATAGATAAAATAACATGCTGGGTAAACAAATTACAGTTGGGCAATTGATAGAATAAAGATAACGTGATATGTCAAGAAGATCACTATGAGATTCACTCTGGGCATTACAACAAAATACATAGACCGCCATCCAACTGCATCTATGACTAATAATCCACCCCCGGGGATATCATCCGAACACCCTAGAAGTATTAAGTTGCGAACAACAGATAATTGCATTAAGCAAAGTGTGTAATGTAAACAAAGCATATGCCCTTGAGCATATGAATGTTGTTTTCTCCCTAGTAGCAACAGCACATCTACCACCTTAGAGGTTTCTGTCACTCCCCCAGGTGAAATAGAGACATGAACCCACTATCGAGCATAAATACCCCCTCTTGGAGTCACTAGCAACTACTCGGCCAAGATAGCTACTAACAACGGAGAGCATGCAAGATCATAAACAACATAGAGATAACAAAAGATATAATTCATTACAGCAACTTAATCATAAACACCAATATTCATCGGATCCCAACAAACCAACATCATAGTATTACATAACGGTGATCTCAATCATGTAGGGCAGCTCATGAGATCTAAACATGAAGCACATGGTGGAGAAGACAACCAGCTAGCTACTGCTATGGACCCATAGTCCAAGGTAGACTACTCACTCATCGCTCCGGAGGCAAGCATGGCGATGAAGAAGACCTCCGGTGGCGATTCCCCTCTCCGGCAGGGTGCCGGGAAGAGCTTCTGGACCCTCCCGATCTTCGGGTCGACGGCGGCGGCGGATCGCGATGTATTCTGGAAAACTGATCGGGCCCTTAGGTTTTTCTCGTCAGGGGGTATATATAGGCGAAGGGGCGATGTCAGAGGAGGGACCACGCCCCCTCACACGGGGCTGGCGCGGCCAGGGGGGTGGCCGCGCCACCCCTGTGTCTGGGGCCCACGTGGCCCCACTCCGTCAGGTCTTCGGATGTCTGGAAGCTTCCCCGTGAAATATGACTTCAGGAACTTGTTTCATCCAATTCCGAGAATATTTCCTGTGTATCACTTCTGAAACACAAAAACAGCAGAAAACAGGGAACTGGCACTGTGGCACTTCGTTAATAGGTTAGTTCCGGAAAATGTATAAAAATGCCACTAAGTGTAACGAAACAATATACAAATGGTGTAAAAACAAGCATGTAGCATCAAAAATTATAGATACGTTTGAGACGTATCAAGCATCCACAAGCTTAACTCCTGCTCGTCCTCGAGTAGGTAAGTGATAACAAAGAATAATTTTTGAGGTGACATGCACCTACACAATCTTGATCATATATGTAAGCATTGGTGAGCTGGGATCAATAGAACTTAAAACATGGGCATGAAAGATATAATCATGATAATAAGAACTTAGCAACCCTGTTGTAAACATGCAAATGAACACAAACAAAAGATCATGATAATGGAACAATGAAAGTCAAACGTGTGTTCAAATCATAAGGAAAAACATACAAATGGTTTTCAGCTTGTCCTTCAAAGAGAGCAAAACATAAATGCATAGGACACCTCAAAGTTTAAGAGGGCGACTAGATACAAATAATTTAAGAACAAGTGAAACCAACAATATGAGTCAATCAATGAACTTTTGGACAATGCATATCACACTAAGAATGACAACTATGCTCTCTTAATGGTGCATAAAGAAAGAATGTGGTGACTCAACATAAAAGTAAAAGAAAGGCCCTTCGCAGAGGGAAGCAGTGATTTAAACATGTGCTAGAGCTTTTCATTTGTAAAACAGAGAGATAAAACTTGATTTTGAGAGGTGGTTGTCTTTGTCAACGACTGGCAATGGGGTTCTTACTATCTTCCATACAAAAATAAAGCAAGTTTTTGAGAGAGAGATTGGCACTCTTGTGCTCTTTTTATAAAACTTGGCACTCCTCCCCACCTTTTCCTTTCACATACCATGGCTAACCGATTCCATCGGGTGCCCACCAACATTCACATTCATTGGAGGAGTGCCTTTTTTTCTTTCTTTTTTTCTCTTTTTTTTTCTTTTTGGAATAAGCAATATGGAAGATAGCAAATCCGACCACTACGTCCCCATGAGCTGAAAACAGTGTCACAAAACGAGAAGTATTTTGAAGGTTTTTGAAAGGTAGCACACGAAAATTTTACTTTGGAATGGCTTACAAATACCATGCATAGGAATTTATAGTGGACACAATGGCAAACTTGGCTTTTAGGAGTTGGATGCACGAGTAGAGCTCATACTCAGTACAAGGCGAGGGCTAGCAAAAGACTGGGAGCGACCAACTAAGAGAGCAATAATGGCCATAATCATGCAAAGCGACAAAGCGACATTAAAAGAAGCATAAGATGGCATCAAAAGTCAAAAACTAAATGATCATGAAGGCTATTGGCGACTTTGTAAGAGTCTAACATGTGTGAGCATGCGCCAAGTCAACCCAAATAAAGCATCAAGGAGAAAACCAAAATAATGCTTCCATACAATAAAAACAACGCATGATTTTTCAAAGGCTCATTAAGCAATCTCAGTTATTTGAGACAAGTCACGCTACAGCAAAACCACTAAGCATACTATCAAAAAGACATCAAGCATGACATGAAAAAGCCTAAGCCGCAGTCTACACAAGCTCCTTCTTGTACCACTATTTTGCACAAAGCTTTTTCTCTTTTCCAACACCATTTGAAATTTTTATAAACACCTCTTTTGATGAGAACCAATAAAGATCAGAGGCAAAAATGCACCTTGATGAAAAGATATGACAAGATCTGAACGCATATCAAGGCGAAAATGAAAACCAAAAGCAGTAGCGGAAAAAGATGAACGCTCGATTTTTAAATAAGAGTGAAAACTAGAGCGTTCTTTGCAAATGAAAACGAGTACATCTCCTCCAAAGGGAAATTTGTTGGGGTCCAACCATTTATTGCAGCAAACAAACAAACTAAACAAACTAAGAAAACTAAAACAACTGACGCTCCAAGAAAAACACATAGTGCATGAAGCAATAAAAATATAGTGTCTTGAAAGGTGACCTGATTTTTGCCGATGAAGAAGGGGTGCCTCGGGGGCATCCCCAAGCTTTGACGCTTGTACTTCTTGGATATTTCTTGGGGTGATGCATGGGCATCCCCAAGCTTGAGCTTTTGTCCATTCTTCAACTCATCTCATCATTCTCCAATCCCTACACTTGAAAACTTCCTTCATACAAAACTAAACACAATTCTATTAGCAACATTAGTGTAAGCATAAAATATATTCAACCTCTTTTAGCTTCAGGTTTCAACCCAAAACCACCACATATAAAGTATATACTACTGTAGCAACTTCCACAAGAGTTCCATGATCAAAAAGAACTCAAAAGAAAGCGATAAAGTGGCAAAAACAAATATTGGCAGAAATCTGTCAAAACTGGACAGCTGATAATGGACGAATTTTTGAGGGATTTTCTGTTGCTCAAATCAAAAAGTGTTCAACTAAGAAAAGTTTGGATATAACCTGGGGCATATGCACAAGAAATCGCAGGTCCAAAAGATATACAGAGAATTTTCACGAATTTTTACGGTGCAGCACCGAAAACAGTTTCAGGACAGCAATAACCCCAAATCTTTACCTCACTCAAATTAGAGGCTTCTCTTGGCACAAAAACGAAATAAACAAGATAAGAAGCGGTCATTACAGTAGTAATGACTTCCAAGACTCAAATAAAAGAAAAAGTACTGAAAAGTAAACAATGGGTTATCTCCCAAGAGTGCTTTTCTTTAACGCCTTTGAGCTAGGCGCAGAAAATTGCGAATCAAGTAATATCAAGTGATGAAGCATTAAGATCAACAGAAGAGGTCTTATCAATAAGGCATTGTATTTCATCCACATAAGTTTTTGAAGACCCTTTGTGATCATGCTTTGGTACACTATTCTCATCAAAAAGATTTTTAGGACAGATCCAGGCAAAATTATTTTCGAAGGCATCATTCAATCCCAAAAGCTTGCAAGGTATAGGTATCTCGGCCCCGTCATTAGTATCAATAACCTTTATAGGTGAACCGAGTTTATTAAAACGTTTAAGGACCTTCCTAGCTTCAACAACGACATCCTTAAATTCTAGGCGCAAAGTTTCCAAGATAAAAGCCTTCTTTTCGGGATCCTCAATTTCATGAAGCTTAAGGAACATGTATTGCATAGGAGAATTAAGACTAGCAAACCTAGCTTCTAACATGTGAACTAAATGAGCAGAAGCAACTTCATAGCTAGGAGCTAACTCAACCAAAGGCTTTTCCTCATCTTCCTCATGCATACTAATGTGATTAAAGAACTCCTCAATGTTACTTTTGCCAATAATCGAACCACTCCCTACAGAGAGGTCCTCCAGAACGAACTCAGGGAACAACATGATAAACTAAAGTAAAGAAATAACAACTACCAAGGATTCTAATTTTTTTGGGTTTTTGATATAAAAAGCAATGCAGGTAAAATAAAATAAAGTAAAGCAAAACAAATAACAAAGTAAAGAATGTGTGTGCGAAGAACTCCCCTCGCAGAAGTCTTCTCTCTTCCCCGGAAACGGCGCCAGAAAAGAAGCTGCTACTCGTGTGATGGCGCCAGAAAAGACTGTGGCGTTTAGTTGACGTGGGAGCAGTAAGTGCTTGTGCGTGGTGATGACCAGCCCGTTGGGAACCCCAAGAGGAAGGTATGATGAGTGTAGCGGCTAGTTTTCCCTCAGTTAAGAAACCAAGGTTTATCGATCAGGAGAAGAGAGACGATGACGACTGAAGGTGTTTGTGGAACCTGCCCACACACAAACAAATACTTTGTCCCCAACTTGCGATGAGGTTGTCAATCTCACCGGTTTGCTTGAAACAAAGGTTATGAGTGTATCGAGTGGAAAACAGTAGTAATATGCGAGTAAAGTAAACAGTGCGGGAAAAGTAAACAGGTGATTGCAATATGATTAAAATAGGACCGGGGTCCACAGTTCACTAGTGGTGTCTCTCCATAGATAAAATAACATGCTGGGTAAACAAATTACAGTTGGGCAATTGATAGAATAAAGGTAACGTGATATGTCAAGAAGATCACTATGAGATTCACTCTGGGCATTACAACAAAATACATAGACCGCCATCCAACTGCATCTATGACTAATAATCCACCCCCGGGGATATCATCCGAACACCCTAGAAGTATTAAGTTGCGAACAACAGATAATTGCATTAAGCAAAGTGTGTAATGTAAACAAAGCATATGCCCTTGAGCATATGAATGTTGTTTTCTCCCTAGTAGCAACAGCACATCTACCACCTTAGAGGTTTCTGTCACTCCCCCAGGTGAAATAGAGACATGAACCCACTATCGAGCATAAATACCCCCTCTTGGAGTCACTAGCAACTACTCGGCCAAGATAGCTACTAACAACGGAGAGCATGCAAGATTATAAACAACATAGAGATAACAAAAGATATAATTCAGTACAGCAACTTAATCATAAACACCAATATTCATCGGATCCCAACAAACCAACATCATAGAATTACATAACGGTGATCTCAATCATGTAGGGCAGCTCATGAGATCTAAACATGAAGCACATGGTGGAGAAGACAACCAGCTAGCTACTGCTATGGACCCATAGTCCAAGGTAGACTACTCACTCATCGCTCCGGAGGCAAGCATGGCGATGAAGAAGACCTCCGGTGGCGATTCCCCTCTCCGGCAGGGTGCCGGGAAGAGCTTCTGGACCCTCCCGATCTTCGGGTCGACGGCGGCGGCGGATCGCTATGTATTCTGGAAAACTGATCGGGCCCTTAGGTTTTTCTCGTCAGGGGGTATATATAGGCGAAGGGGCGATGTCAGAGGAGGGACCACGCCCCCTCACACGGGGCTGGCGCGGCCAGGGGGGTGGCCGCGCCGCCCCTGTGTCTGGGGCCCACGTGGCCCCACTCCGTCAGGTCTTCGGATGTCTGGAAGCTTCTCCGTGAAATATGACTTCAGGAACTTGTTTCATCCAATTCCGAGAATATTTCCTGTGTATCACTTCTGAAACACAAAAACAGCAGAAAACAGGGAACTGGCACTGTGGCACTTCGTTAATAGGTTAGTTCCGGAAAATGTATAAAAATGCCACTAAGTGTAACGAAACAATATACAAATGGTGTAAAAACAAGCATGGAGCATCAAAAATTATAGATACGTTTGAGACGTATCACATCTTGAGTTGAATCTTGTCAAATTCTTAAGGGAAACTTTCCCGGTGTTGATTACTCTTGTGGTTGATGCTATTGAGTGGAACCGTTGAATTAAGGTTTATGTTCAGATTGTTATTTACCATTATTTCACCTCTGATCATGATCCATATGATGTCTTGTGAGTAGTTCGTTTAGTTCTTGAGGACATGGGAGAAGTCAAGATGTTAGTAGTGGATTATTGTTGAGTAATATTTAATGGTTTGATATTTATTTGTTGTGGTGCTATTTTACTAGTGGTGTCATGTGAACGTCGACTACATGATACTTCACCATTTATGGGCCTAGTGAGATGCATTGTGTATTTGGCTACCAATTGTGGGGTTGCTGGAGTGACAAAAACCTAAACCTCCGTTGGGAAACCATTACACCAGGGAGCATATGATCTTAGAGTTTAAGGCTGTGGTTAGATTTATCTTAATTACTTTCTTGTATTTGCGGATGCTTGCAAGGGGTATACTCACAAGTGTGTATTTATCCTAGTAAGGGTAGTGCGCTAGCACAGGTTCACCCCCATAACACTTATCAAAACAATAAAGATTATTTAGCGGTATGAAGCGAAAGCTCTTGACAGAAACTCCCGTGTGTCCTCGAGAACGTTTGGTTATCATAAGTTACATAACCGGCTTGTCCTTTGCTCTAGAAAGGATTGGGCCACTCGCTGCAATTATTATTACTATCTTTTATTTACTCGCACTTTATTTACTTGCATTACCAAATACCCCTGAAAACCTATTTGCTAGTATTTATAGTGAATCCTTAATCAAAACCACTTG
This sequence comes from Dactylis glomerata, assembly GCA_007115705.1. Lineage (NCBI taxonomy): Eukaryota > Viridiplantae > Streptophyta > Magnoliopsida > Poales > Poaceae > Dactylis > Dactylis glomerata. Next base: position 989,402 of record QXEO01000271.1, read on the forward strand.
TCAACACCTTCTGCTCCTTGTTGGGTTCGACACTCTTATTTATTGAAAGTACTATGATACACCCCCTATACTTGTGGGTCATCAACGCGCCCTGACTTAGCCTTTATCACCGGGGTACTCGGTAGATATCAGGCAAATCCAGGCATAGAGCACTGGAAGATGGTAAAGAAAGTATTCCGTTATGTGCAAGGCACAAAAGACCTCATGCTAACCTATAGAAGATCTGGTTCCCTAGAGATAAAAGGGTATTAAGATGCAGATTATGCAGGAGACAAAGATGATAGAAAGTCCACAACAGGATATGTGTTCACTCTCGCAGGAGGGGCTATTTCGTGGAGAAGCTGCAAACAGACGATAGTTGCATCATCCATGATGTATGCCGAATTTATAGCATGTTTTGAGGCCACGAATCAGGTGTTATGGCTAAAGAAATTTATACCCGACTTGAAAGTGGTGGATTGTATTGACAAACCACTAAAGATGTATTGTGACAACTAGCCTGCAGTATTTTATGCTCACAACAACAAGTCGAGTAAAGCTACCAGACCAATAGAAGTAAAGTATTATGTTGTGAAAGATAAAATCCAGGATCAAACTATAAGACTCGAGCATATAAGGACAAAGGATATGCTTGCGGATCCGCTAACGAAAGGCTTACCACCCAATGTGTTCAAGGAACACTTAGCCGGCATGGGTTTAATGGGAAGCCTATGATTCCTGGATCATAAGAGGCCCAAAAGTAACAGAATTTGTTTTAAAACATAAAAGTGTAGAGTGGCTGTCTGATTCTATCGGCAATTGAGCTGTGACGATGAAACATGCTCTATATACTGATCAGTGATGAAACGAGTAAAGTACAAAGTATAAAGTTAAAAGTAAAGTTGAGATCAAGGGGGAGAATGTTAGGTTGATCTCCACCCCGATCAAGCCCAACGGCTCGAACGGGCCTTGACTCGCGCCCTGATCGGGGGCGCTCAACCAATCCATGGTTGTGGGCCCCTGTCACCTGTGCGTATAAAAAGAGGTGGGGACCGGCGGCACACCACATGAGGTTCATCATGCGTCGCTCTCCCCACCAACACACTCTCCCGATCTAGGGTTCGCGCAGTGCTGACGGGAAGTCCGCCGCCACTAACACTCACCCACGCTCACATCGTCGCCCTCCCCGATGGCATCCGGTTCGGGCTCCTCAAGCCAAGGTGCAGGTGGTTCTCTTTTCTCCCTCTCTGATCTCTCTCTCTCTCTCAGATATTTGACTAGTTCTAGACAGTGAAAGTTATCTACCGAGTTTATCTAGCCTAGTTGATCCAGATGGGTTTAACATATTTTTCATGCTTGTTTGAGAAATAACAAGGAGATTCCCCAAAATCATGCTAAGAATAGCTAGGATTTCCAGAAGAAGATGCCATTCGTTTGATAAGAAATAAAAAGGAATATCGAGAATTCGTGTGGCTGAAGCTGAAACATCTAATTTCAAAGTAACAGATAGAAAAGCAACAACTGGAGTGGGGGAGTCAAAGTCTAAAAGAGGATTCCTCGCTTCTTTCTCTCATTCAAAACCGTGCATGAGACTTTTGATGGCGTGTAGATGACCGCCAGTTGGGAACCCCAAGAGGAAGGTATGATGAGCATAGCAGCAAGTCTTCCCTCAGTATGAAACCAAGGTTTATCGAACCAGTAGGAGAAAGAACCAACTTCCGAAGGTTGATGCTCGCTAGCTTTGCGATAGCTCCGGACAATTTATATATGGCGCCTCGTCCAGGGCGTAGCTTTGCACCAGCAGCAACGTGGAACCTGCACACAACACAACCAAGTACTTTGCCCCAACTTACAGTGAGGTTGTCAATCTCACCGGTTTGCTGTAAACAAAGGATTAAGCGTATCGAGTGGTAAAAGATAGTAATTTGCAAGAATGTAAATAAAGCGAGTAAATAGTAAACGGTAATAACAATGTAAAAGAATGGACCGGGGTCCACAGTTCACTAGAGGTGTCTCTCCATAAGATAAATAACATGTTGGGTAAACAAATTACAGTTGGGCAATTGATAGAATAAAGCAAGCGTACAAATGTCATGAGGATCACTATGAGATTCACTTGGGCATTACAACATAATACATAGACCATAATCCAACTGCATCTATGACTAATAATCCACCCGCCGGATGTCATCCGAGCAACCATCGGGTATTAAGTTGCAAACAATAGATTATCGCCTTAAGCAAAGTGTGTAATGTAAACAATACAAATGTCCTTGAACACAAGATTGTTGTTTTCTCCCTAGTAGCAACAACACATCTACAACTTTAGAGGTTTCTGTCACTCCCCCAAGTTACTAGAGGCATGAACCCACTATCGAGCATAAATACTCCCTCTTAGAGTCACTAGCATCTACTCGGCCAAGATATCTACTAGCAACGGAGAGCATGCAAGATCATAAACAACATAGAGATAACATAAAGATGATAAATCAATAGATCAACTTGACAAAGTACCAATATTCATCGGATCCCAACAAACACAACATGTAGAATTACACAATGATGATCTTGATCATGATAGGCAGCTCACAAGATCTAAACATGAAGCGCATGGAGGAGATGACAACCATCTAGATACTGCTATGGACCCGTAGTCCATGGTGGACTACTCACACATCACTCCGGAGGTAGGCATGGTGATGAAGAAGGCCTCCGGCGGTGATTCCCCTCTCCGGCAGGGTGCCGGGAAGAGCTTCTGGACCCTTCCGATCTTGCGTCAACGACAGCGGCGGCTTACAGTATGTTTTGTGGAAAATTGATCGGGGCTTTAGGGTTTTCCCGTCGAGGGGAATATATAGGCGGAAGGGCAGCGTCAGGAGGTGGGCCAGGTGGCCCCTCCACCTGGTGGCGCGGCCAGGGGAATATATAGGGTGCCCGCGCCACCCTATGTTGTGGCTGGCCCCTGGTCCCCCTCCGTCTCTGCTTTGGACTCCGTCTCGCGTCGGGAAAATAGGAACTTTGGCTTTTGTTTCATCCAATTCCGAGAATATTTCCTGTGTACCTTTTCTGAAACACAAAAACAACAAAAAATAGGAAACTGGCACTGTGGCATCTCGTTAATAGGTTAGTTCCGGAAAATGCATAAAAATGCCATGAAGTGTAACAAAACACAAAGCAAATGGTGTATAAACAAGCATGAAGCATCAAAAATTATAGATACGTTTGAGACGTATCAACTTTCATTTCGCACGGCTCCTAAGTGATAAAAGAAATAAGAACTCGTCCTCTTTATTTTTTTGATTACCTTCCTCATGTATGTATAAGACCGAATCCATTATTGTTCGAAATCAATTTTGAAAAAGGACTACTAATCCTTAACTTCTCAAGAAATCCTTCATCAGTGGTTGTGAATGACTGACTTTTTCAATCCTTTCGACCTTGGTTCTAGAGGAGAAAGTCAGAAAGGTTGAGAAATAGAACCATCTGATTTGATTCATCCCCAATAGCCATGAGATGATCATCTTAGGGTGATCCTTTTGTCAACAGATGCTCCTATTACACTCATAGTCTCTGAACGATGAGAACCCAATATGTAGCATCTACATCGATAATTCAAGCATTGTATACGTCATCATTAGTCTGATCTTTGTAGGAACTACCTGTAATAACAAACTTGCAAAATGGATCTGTTTATCATAAAGAGATTCGTTGTTCCTGACCCTGCTTCACCTTAATTATTATTTGAACAAAAAAATCACAATAAACTTTTGGTAAAAGTTCTATCTTGGTCGGAGTGGGGATAACACTTTCTCTTCTGCATGTCTATGGAGTTTTGCAAAACCCAAACACCTCAGAGATAGATATAGAGGTAGGAATTTGTCGAACAAACCACACTCCTTCGTAGACGTCAGGAGTCCATTGATGAAAAGGGGCTGGGGAAAGCTTGAACCCCAGTCCTGCAGTGATGGATATAAGCACAATTGAAATTCCTAGGGAGTTATACATTTGTGTATTGATAAGACTGTTCACAATTTTTTGAAGCTCGATCTCCCCTGAGATGAACCATATAGCCAGGAGAAGCCATGAACCAGAATAGAAGAGCTTGCCCCACCCGTGAGTAACTATTTCATAGTATCCTCATTAGACCATAGATCTCTCATGGTATATCCAGACAATAGGTAGGAACATAAACTGAAACATTGTGGAGCTACATAGATAGTTATTAAATTGTTAGCACCACATAAAAACATCCCCCCTAGAGTAGCTGTTAATACGAATAACAGAAACTCTGTTATAGACATTTTGGTACATTCAATGTACTCTACAGATAGAGGAATACATAAAGTGGAACATAATAAAATGAGAAATTGACCGTTGAAATTGTTTGTTTGGAAATTTCCCAAAAATATAATTATAGGTTCTTCTCTCCATCGGAATAATAGGGCCATTATGCTTATTACTGAAATTGTTGAAGAGATGAAATAGAACCAAGGTATATCTTTTTGATCAGAGGTTGAATTGATCACCAGAAGAAGAATTAGGCCAAAAATTAGGATACATTCTAGGAAAATGAAATTTCCATTGAAGAGAAGCAAATGAAACGCTTTTATAAAAATTCTTGTAGAATCGAGAATGAAGTTTTTATTCTATACATGCCAGATCATGAATTAGTAACTGCATCAAATCTCCGAAAAGTACCGATTGTTTCGATTTTTGGAATGGGATGTTTATGGAGTCCCCATGAATAGGATCAAACCTTATTACATGCTATCTCCATAAGATTTTTCTTTCTTATTCTTAAGCAAGCCCTCGATAGGGTTAGTTGATCATGATTTCTATTTTCTCTTTCTTTTGCATTTTGTTTGTTTTGACAAAGATATTGTCCCATTCTCCTTCTATTGATTCTTTTCCGATCGAGATGTACTGATCCATGTGCCTACATACCTAGATTATGTTCATGGATTAACGAAAATGTGCAAGAGCTCTATTTACGTCTGCCATTCTATGTATCGCTTCTTTTTTTGCATATGGCACCCCACTCCCTTTGCTAGCATGCCAGCATCTACTAATTCAGAACTTAATTTGAAAGTCATATTTCGACCCAGACGCTTTTGGGATGCTTCTAATAACAAACGAATGGCAAGTGCTCTTCCTTGTTTAAATCATATTTCAATCGGAACTTTCCGCGTTGATCCTTTTTTTATTATGTCTTGTTTTTACTCCTATATTGGGAGTTACTCTATGTATTGCTTGATGTAAAACCAATAGTCAATTTGTTTCTGTCTTTTGTTGAATTTTTTTCACGGCTGGATAGCAAAGTTGATAAGCCAATGATTTTTTTCCGTCTTTCATAAAATGGTTAACCACCATGTTAACTAATCGATGACAAAAAATTAGATCGGATTTTGCAGCTCTTTTTTCTACAGTACCTCGACGTGACATGAGCGTGGAATTGGAGAGGGTACCCCTGATAACCCTAACCCTAAATTGGAGACGGTATGCCTGGTTGTTGCACCACACTTTTAAATTGGTTTGTTTCGTAGGAAACTAAATCTCGAGATTTGGAAAAACTTCAATAAAACTCAAACAACTATGAAACCCCACCAAACCATGTGCATTTGAAAAATCATGAAACTTGAGTGAAACTTGCTAAAACCTAATTTAAAACAGCCACGAACCCACTGAAACATGAACATAACCTTCAAGAAATCATACACCATGATTTATGTTAATGTAAACCAATATGAAAATATCCTGAATAAAAGAGTGAGTCAAAAGTTTCATAAATGTTCTAAAAGTATATATTAAAAATGTGTTTAATTTTTAAAATCTCGACAAAACCACAATGGATGAGAAAATGTATCCAAACTCGAATATTTGTTTCAAGATACAAGGACTTTTGGTATTTGGACTAAATGGATCGATTTACTCATGGGGGAGAGATGTGGATTGTAGATATTTATGAAATGCAAGGTTATTATTAGAGCCGATCTACTCCACCGTTGTTAACCTTCAATATCTTGGATACTCCTTATATCTCCAATCAATCTTGTATTTATTATGTTGTAAGCTTGGTTTGATATTCTTTGAGACCCCGCTCGTCTCTAAGTATAAAAAAATCCCCCACCAATATCATGGTGGCATGTGTGATTGTACACAACATGATCATTGATGATAGATAGGTACATGATCATCAAGGATAGAGAGAGATTTGAACTTAAAATTCCTATTTAATAATATTGGTATACGTGTCAAATCTATGTAGGAGGAACCCAAACCAGATCCATAGTTTTCTTGAGACGTCGGCATTTTTAAGAGTTAACATAGGGTACATATACCCAACTTCGTGATGATCTCATCGTGCACTAGTGACAGTTATATGGGAGATAGTCCCCTAGTTTATTCATATTTATTTATGTGTGATTGAACCATTCTTTGCATTCTGGACCATTCGTTATTTTTTAATTATTTGAATTTACATGATTATTGTAATTTAGATGACTGTTGTGTTGCATGATGTTTAAACATTAACAAAATATATTTTTAAAATTTGCATGGTTTTATCCACAGTCACAAATATTGGCTGAAACCCTAAACATGTTTTTGCGGTTTGATGAGGCCATGAGCCGATCAGCGGCAAGCACAGCACAGCACGTGCCATCGCCCATCGGCGTCACGCAAGGCCTTTCCTGCTCGAGTCGTCCCAGCCTTCCTTTTTCTTCCGTCCGGCTCCCCCCCACTACCCATCTCCGCCGCTCCCTTCCGCACCCGTACCAATCCACGCCGCCCTTCCGCCAAACCCTAACCACACCGTCCTCCATCCACCTCGCCACGCCGCCGCCGGCGGCGGCCGTCGCACCGCCTACCGTCCCATCGCAGGAAGACAGGGCTGCGCGGCATTGGCTGTGGCGGCGACGACGGCCACCTTGCGCGCGGACGCGGCGATGTACCGGAAGCGGTCATCCTCCTTCTTCGAGGACCCGTCCCAGGGGGAGGCGGCTTCCCTCCCGCCCTACAAGCGCGCGCGCCTCCGCGGAGATGACGTCGGCGGCGTTGGCGGCGGCGGCGGCGGCGGCGGGAGCCCCAGGCCGCGCGGCGCCGTCGACCCAGCCCTGGCGGCCGTGCTCCGCGCGCGGTTCCCTTCCGTCAGGCTTGAGGTGATGTCATGGCACCCTGCCCAAGCCCGTTACCAATGTTAACCCCATGGCTGCGCTTCCCTGTTTGGATTGATTGGGAACGGAGACCTTTCGCGTGATGAAAAATCTGTTCTTTCGCCGGATGTATAAGTAGTAGCCCTCGCCTCCGCGGCCGTGGAAGGAGCGACCCAACAAAACCTCCTCGCTGCTGCAGCCATCGGTTGTCTGCTGTGCTGAGCGGATGTGGCAATGCTGCGCGCCTGCTTGCCAGCCCTAGGTGTGCCATGTTTCCTAGCGACAAGGTTAGATGGAGTTGCAAGAGATAGACAATTTGTTCTACTTTTTCATCTGGAGTAATTGTGTGCCCATTGTAGAAATTGCTGTTTGTGAACGATTTGTGCCGAAATGGAGTAAGGTTACGTGTCCAAGATTTTCCGTTACGCGGTGTGCAAGATTTTGGGTTTAAACCAGCATTAATTGTTTGAAACTATGAAGATTCTCTGCTGTTTATATGTGAATAGGTCATGTATTTGGTTTTAGCTTTTGTGTGGTTCCCTTGCCTGCAATTTTGATGATCACCTCTAAGTCATATAATGCGATGCAACTTTGTCGATTAGTCAGATATGGAAAACAGTATGGTTTCTCTCTGCTGTTGAGATACAAGATTCATGACTCTGAGAGAGAGAAATACAATATTTTATAGTGGTGGTCTTCATTATTTGTCGGTATCTGTATAATTGGCTGCATCACCTCGGATTGCCCACTGTTTGCCTCCACTAGTTAGCATAGAAACAAACTTCATTTTGACAGTTTGTTATGAAGATACTATCGTGACATTCTGATGTTATTTTGACACATTCAGTTCCTAGTTAAGATTTTCTCTGAAAAATATATAGTACTGTTTTCTGTGACTACAAATATGCAAACAGCTGGCAGTTCTAACAAGTAAAAGTGTGGCATCGATAACCTGGTCTGGGTTCCATGAGCATGGTAACCGGTACCGTTACAAATAATGATTGTTGGATGGTCTTTTTGTCCGTCTGTTTTGCACTATGTTTGTTATGTCGCTTTGCTGTGTTTCGTAGCATCATATAAGATGCTGTTGTTTGATTTTGCATTCATGTCACCTGCTGTCTTCCTTAGCTAACCTGGGACGCTGTCATCTGAATTGTCAACTCTTTAAGTTGCTAAAAAGAAGGATAACAGCATCCTGCCATAGCTAGAATTTTTTCTACCCCTTCAATCATTTGTCAATGTTCTTAACTTTTTATTGACATGTTATATGTAGTTTGTTAATGGGGTATAAGTATGTCTTTTTTGAGAGCTTAAATTTGGTAACTAAACCTACTCACAACTTGACGCCTTGTGGATTTTTTGCATTTCAGTTTATTGAAAAGGCTCTCGAAGAATGTGAAAACGATTTGGATTCAGCAATAAAGTGTTTACTTCCTCTACACTCAGAGCCCACAGAGTTTAATGTGGATCCAGTGTATCAATCTCCCAGTGAAATGTCTACTGAGATTCAAGTGTCTAATGAAGGTAATCTTCCATTGTAGTCTATGATCCTTGCTGTGATGTTGACACTATGCTATCGAAAGCCCTGTTCCATTGATAAATAAATAGAAGTATTTACAACCTTTTCAAAATAATAGCCGATTACAACCACTACTCACACTCCTAAGTGCTAAGCTCCACCTCTAGTGTCGTTTGGGCACCATCTAATCTTTCTTGTTTTGAACTAGATTTGCTTCACCTTGGCATGGAGAGCTCCACCTCTAGTAACTTTTGGACACCATCTAATCTTTCTTGTTTTGATTTAGATTTGCTTCCCCTTGGCATGGTAGATTGTACCACTCTTGTAGTGAAGCATTTTCTTCTATTAGTTTATATTGCCAGTTATTATGTTAGAATCTACTCACCTAGCTGGGCCGCAGCACAGTTTTTCAGCAGGAGTTCCACCTATCTGTGAAATTAGTCGAAAAATTTCATGTAATGCAATTCTATTACATTATACTTCCTCTGTTCATATTTACATGACGTCTAAGGTTTAAGCTTTTGGAACTGGGATTAAAGAATTGATCAAATGCCTAAGTAACCATACAATTCTTTCAACGGTAAGTCTTGTGCTAGTAAAAAATATTGTATTCAATGGAAGTAGCATGCTTTAGGTAAGAAAAGGTTTACATGATTCTATTTTTGTCCCCATGAATCGTGCATCCATGTTTTATGTTTTGATTAGATTAACTTTTTCATGAAAACCAGTGATATTAAGAATGACCGATATCTTGCTTTATACTGCAGGTATTACAGAATGTAATGAAGTTCCTGCACCCATAGGAAGTGTTCCTGGTGCAGATAACCTTGCACCAGGCATCACCGACTGGGTTGAGATTCTTGTGAATGAGATGGCAAGTGCCTGTGCCTCTGACCCAGACAATGCAAGGCCTCGTGTATCGAGAGTACTGGAGGCTTTTCACAAGTCCACAGTCTCTGGTATCCATACTGAAGCAATGCAGAGGTTTCAGAAGGTAGTTGAATACCCATATTAAAGTACTTCGGAACTTGCCTGCTTGTTACCTATCCAACCTTCATATTGTTATGGATATTGCGCTTTTATCCTTGCCCTTTGTTTTGGCAAGCAGTCCATGTTTGTGCTGGTAGCTTTGGTTCCGGTAGCCGTTTGGGAACTCTATAAGTTGGTTGAGGGCCAGTTCTTAAATATTCATAAGTATTTGGCAACTCATTGTTTGTGTACATGATTTTCAAGAACTGAACTAAATTTGTGAAAAAAGTGAGTCAAATAAATACCGCACATTGCAAAGTCACTTAGCTGCAGGATAGGTTCGCTCCTGGTAGAAATCTCACCAGTAATGTAGACTTCCAAAATGTATTTCACATATCATGCATTTTGCGTAAAACGCCTGCTTTCTAAAATGTACTATTCCATATAGTTGTTCCCTTATTTCCACATGTTTTTGTTTAAATTACCCTCTTGTTTTCATCGTTGTAATTTGTTTACTAGCATTGTTAGGAATCAAACCATCCCATCTTCATATGATGGTCTATTTCTACCATTTTGTGCAAGGGGTTGTTTTGTTCACTTCTCCAAGGTATTACCTGTTGCGTTCACTCATTTTGGTCATGCACATAATTGAGTTGAAAATATTAAATGGTAAACATTCACTGAGAAAGTTAAATGCACAGCCAGATTTTTTATGCTGAACTTTTCATAAAATATTTAATCGTCCAGGTTTTAAGTGTTGGCTATTCCAGAAGTTGGATTAAGTTGACTCCATGCAGTTTTGCTATCAGCGTCATTATGAATTGAGTATATCAACATATGATGGTTTAAAACATAGAAGGTGTTTTGTTCGTCAATTTTGCCCCGTAATCAGACTACATTGTAACTTGAAAACGTTATTTGTGTTTGCTTCACATGGACCGTAATCCGTTTCCATGTAATTCAGTTACATCTCTATTCACGGCTGATACCACCCACCCCCCACCGGAAACGCGAATCGTTACCAGAGTGACCGCTAATTCGTCTTCTCTCCCCATCTTGTCTTCTCCCCCACGATCTCCTCAATCACCCGTCGAGATCCGCGGTGGCCAGTTCACGTCACAGTTAGAGAGGCCAATCTTGTGGAAGGAAGCTGCGACACATCATGACCATGGAAACGCTGCTCCTCACCATGGATAGCAACAGTAGAAGGTAATTAACAAATGGCGGTGGGTTGATCCGCGATGTGTCCGGGGCTGACATATATCTGATGAGGATGCTGAGGATCTGGAAGATGGGTATGGACAGAAAAAAGAGGTGGATCTGGACGTGGCGAGGCCCGTCAAAATTCAATCAGCCGTTGTGATGAGCATTGTTCATAGCCTGGTCACCGTTACATTGACCAAACAAACAAAGTTCAGTTTTCCCCATTCCGTTACCATTACCACCTTATTCTAATTACATTACCATTTCCATTACAATTTCTGAACCAAACACCTTCATAAAGTAAACTGATATTAGGTGTCTGTGACCAGCTGTACTGCATTGCACTACAAATGTCTGTAGGTTTACATAGCATGTTTACTGTCGAAAGTGTCTTGTTCTTTGCCTGAGATATTTTTGCTTTCAAACAGGAATTTTTGTCATACAAGGAACAGTTTGATGCTGTCATTAAAGAAAATACTATTCTTAAGAAAGGTGTGGCAATACAACATGCACGCCAAAAGGAGCATGACGAGAGAAACCAGGAGCTTCAGCAACTGAAGCAGTTGGTTGTGCAGTATCGGGAACAAATTAGAAGCCTTGAGGTACAGCATTTCTGTTGCCCAGCTATTTCTTTTTATCGTGCCTTTGTTGAACGTTAGAGACGGATGTGGCAAATGATGTTTTTCCTCTTTTCATTTCTGTACAGATAAATAACTACGCCCTGTCCATGCACCTCAGACAAGCCCAGCAGGGCAACTCGATCCCAGGACACTTTCACCGGGACATTTTGTGAAACCGGAAATCTGATTTAAGGTTTCCATAGGCATGAGGACATCAGTTCAACCTTGAGTCAGTTGCAGGTCTTATTGTCAGCGGCTATATTCAAGATATATCGTCTTTATTCAACATATATAGGCAAGTGATAACACAGGTTAATTTATGATGTAGACCTGCATACCTTTGTAAATGTATGCTATATGCTAGTGTGCTGATTGCTGCCTCGCTATGGGAGGGAAAGCAGCCCAGCATGAATGGTGCTGTTGTTCAAGTATAGACAGAATGTGATGAAGTTTTAAAAGGAAAGAGATCAAAGAAACACATTTAGGTTTACTCAAATGTGAGTTCTATCATGAGTTGTGATCACAGAATGTTCAGTTTTGCTGCTGTGACAGGAACCTGTGTCCCGAAACAGCGGAAGTGTTCATAGTTATCTGCACAAGTTATTCCTGTAAGCGTCGTGGTGTGTTGTTACTTGTCCTGTTCTCTGTTGATGCAAGTAATCTTTAGTTGGTGCTGGCGTGCAGCAACGTTATTGATGTGGTTTGAGGTCCATGGTTTAAGAGATTGTTATGGTTCATGCTTAAGAGATGCAAATTCAGTAGTGTTTAGACTGGCGTCATTTCTACTGCATCTCTCTCATTAAAAGAAGTACATCAAACATTTGTGTTTTTCTCTTGGCGAGTTGCTGCTACCTGCTACTTCCCTGACAATATAGCTGTTAGAGCATCTCGAGCAGTCGTTGGAAAATAGCGCTGTGCTATCCTAACCGTTTTTTTTAGCGCGCGCGGGCGCTGTATCCTCCTCCAGTAGGTGCGGGAAAAAAGCGCGCGCGCTATATTTTGTCGCGCGCGCTGCGTTTGCGCTAAATCGGGCGGCAAAACTCCCGCGGCGCGTAGAGCACGCGCTACAAAAGCCGCGCGTCGAAGCGCCCAACTGCCACGCGCGCGCCCGGAACTTTCCCCTCTTCCCCTTCCTCGCGCGCACCGCATCCCCTTCCCCTGCCTAGCGCCGCCATGCTGCCTCGCCGACGCAGTGCCTCCGGCTTCAAGGGCGTGCGCCCGCGCCTGAACGGGCTCTTCTACGCCGAGCTCCGCACCGCCGGCTTCCGCCTCACGCTCGGCACCTACAACTCGCCGGAGGAGGCGGCCCGCGCGTATGACGCGGGGCGGCATGGCGCATCGGGCGCCCGCGACGGAAGATGAACTTCCCCGAGACAGAGTCCCTCGAGGAAGCGCAGTTCCTCGCGCCACAGCCGCACCTCGTCACAGACGAGGACCGCCACCGTCATCGCCAGGTGCAGCGCCGCCTGCTCATCGCCGAGCACGACGAGCGCGCCATGGCCGCGTGGCGCCGCGAGTTCCCGGAGGATGTGCAGGCCGAGCTGGAGTTCTACCGGTCGAAGAGGGCCGAGCGATGGGCCTACCGGGCAGATCGCCGCCGGCGCAAAGCGTTCATCAACGCGCAGCTCGCGGGGCCGACGACCATCGCCGACGACGACCCAAGGTGGGACGACCTCTGGACGCAGTCCGAGGACACCACCTCGGATGATGATGAAGCGTAGATCCTAACTTTTATTTCTAGTTTTATTTTCTGTTCGTCGCAATGTGCATTTTCTGTTCATTGCAGTTTATTTTATGTGTATTTTTTAGATCTTGCAATGTATGTGTTTGTGTGCGCACGCGTGTTTGCGCGCTGTATTCTGCAGCGTCTGGTGGAGGCGCGTCTGCGCGCCGTGTTTTGCCGCGCACGTTTAGCGCATCCGGAAATGGGCGCGGGAAAATGGCACGCGCAAAGCGTCTAGCGCGCGCTGGATCTGCGTTTTAAAGCGCGCAGATATTGCGCTGCTGCTGGAGATGCTCTTAGAACTGAAGTACGTAGCTGAAACATGTACTCAAATTTTTGCAAAAAAATGTACTCATATTTTGTAAAAAGATGTATAATTTTTTCTAAAGTCAAATAATGTAAACTTTGACCAACAATCTATTGGGAAGAACTGTAATATTGCATGGATATAATTTAAAACACGTCATGATTTATCTAATGATATTAATTAAGCATTATAGATGATGATTGTTGTTTCTAAAAGCTTTGTTAATCTTTATATCATTTAATTTTTGAAAAAACTTATACGCCTTTTTTTTTACGAAACGGAGGGAGTAGATGAAGAATTTCACTTGAACAATGCGATGGATGCATCCTGCAATCATAAAGATAGCCTTATAATTCAGAATGGAGTACAAATTTTGAAACGAAAGTGCAGTTATGTAGTTCTCTCACATGTCAACGCCTCTGTTCCTGATTTTTTGCCCGATTAATCTTCCTTTGCAATAATATGGGGTACCGAATAGCACGTGTGAAAATCCAACAACTGATCGTTCATTTTTTAAAACATGTCTAGAAATCGAGATGAAACGAAACAAATCAAAGATAAGACAATAGTTTCTAGAGTTCAGTACAAGCTTTACTTAAGTTACAAAATTTACATGTTGGTCTTGTATTGTGCATATAGTCACGAGGAAAATAAAGGTCTTAACGAATGGCAAATCAGATGTCTACTTCAAAGGTTGTTAAAATATCACAAACAAATTTATGCATGTATAGGGAACAAGAAGTGAGAAAGCCGTTGCAAAATAGAAGACTAAGGGCGTTTTTGATTCAAAGTTTTTTTTTGCTGAGTTTCAATGTGAGTTGTTAGATTCCTAGGATTGCAGTCCATAAAACGTTTTCATAGGCAATTGTTCACACTAGATTTTGTAGGAAAGTTTATATCCACTCCATCCTCTTTGAAAGAATCCTATGTTCTTTTTGCGATGGAATCAAACAAACCAAAATCATGAAGGATTTGAATAAGCATGACTTGGCAATTCTCATTTTTTCTAACACCGCATTTTTAGAATCCTATGAACTAGACAAAACCAAAATTATGTACCTCTGAAAATGGCCCTATTGATTAACAAATCCTAACTTTAAAATGTGACACAACTCCCAAAATATACACAAATTGACAAATGGTGGAAACATGAGCCGCATTTGAGAGGGTCCAGTAAAACTCCGTTTTTCTAAAGGCCTCCTATGTACACCCTTCATCTTGAATTATAAAAACTTCTATCATTTTTTTGAATCACATAGACAGATATGTTTTAGTGTGTCTGTACACTCATTTCAGTCTATATATAGTCCACATTGAATTATCCAAACACCTTATAATTTGGAACACACAATGTACACATGTTTTGTTCTTTTAAAAACCAAAAGGGCCTTAAAAACATGTAAAGAGATAGACAAGATGTAGGGGCAATACCAATCAGATCGGCCCGACCATAGGTATGTAACGCGTCTCGTGGAAATCTATACGTCACTAAAATTATTCAACTAGGTCTCATTGTTATCGAACTTAACACCCAACTTGTACGTATACCTCTATACACATGATCAACGATAGTCAAGCCAGCTGAACAAATGTCTAAACAACTAGCCATGATCAACAAGTCAAATGGAGAAGTAAAAAGACCAAGTCAAAGGAAAACACCCAAGACCAAAAAAATTTCATGATGTGGAGGGGTGATCTATCATGAGCTATGCATCTCTTATCATTCCTAGTCCATCTTGTACAAGTATGCCACATATTATCTACGCTCAATTTATTTCTCTCCCGAGAGCAACCTCAGTCATTGTCAAAAAGTTCTAGCCCATATAAGCCACCCGTGGGCATAGTCCATCCATTCTTGGATTAAACTGAAGCTGGAGGCGCCCACTCCAGATGACCTAGTAAGACTTGTGGCTAGATATCGTGATCCAACAAACCTAGTAAGACTCGAATCGACTAGAGAAGGAGAGCTTCGAGGTTGGCCTTGTCCTTTGTGCTTGAGTCGAATACTTCTCTCATCGAGGGAACTTCAATGTAGCCTTGTCTTTTAGAATTGAGCTACTATTCAAATGTTTCGCTTGCCACCTCTCATACATACTAGTAGTTTTTAGAAACACCGACATGCCAATCTTATAGCATTCACCCAAGTCTCGTGTACACATCTCGCTAACTTCGCATAGTGACCACTAACCTAGGGACATGCCATAGTTATCAGTTGTCTCGACGATGACAATACAAGGATCACAAATGCATTTGTAACCATCAAAACAAACACTATAGTTGAAGGACCGAACACTCTAAATAATAGGGTACTCATGATTTAAAACATATACCAGGAGTAGCTCTGTTTCTAAGGGAAATGCATATTCGATCTAAAGTGCATATGCTCCTTTTATTTAAAAAACACATTTGAAAATGTGAAAAAATTACAAACAAAATTTTTGCGTGTACATCTCGATATTCTACATACGCATGACCAAGTTTT
Source organism: Dactylis glomerata (assembly GCA_007115705.1). Lineage (NCBI taxonomy): Eukaryota > Viridiplantae > Streptophyta > Magnoliopsida > Poales > Poaceae > Dactylis > Dactylis glomerata. Next base: position 1,005,355 of record QXEO01000271.1, read on the forward strand.
GCGGTAAATCGATATTTTTAATGTTGTGAGTAAAAAAGACAAAAAAGTATCGTGCAAATCCTTATTTTAGCACCGAATTTTATCTTTTTTGTCTAGCCCATAGAAAACATCATTTTTTCTGGAAACAACTTGGCTCATGCATAGGTTATGAAGATGTACATGCAATATTTTTTTAATTTTTTAACAATTTAAAATATGTTTAAATTGCATTTAAAATAAAAGGAGCATCTGTTTCTGAGAAATTTTAAAAGGCAGTATTGCACAAGACCAACACGGTTGTAAACCCTCGTAGCATCTCCGCCGCCCGTGCCCGTGCTGTATGTGTAGCGTCTCCGCCGCCGCCTCAATCCAACCCCCACCCCCCAGCCAATACCCCGGCCACTCACGCGCGTCGCCGCCGCCGCCGCCGTTCCCGCCGTTCCTCGTTGGGACATCGCGTTCGTGCCGTCTCGCCCCGTCCGCAGTCTCTCGCCATTGAGTTTTGAGGTACGAAGTTGTTCTCACCCAGCCATTAGCTATGAGTTCCGGGCGTTCAGTTGCACACGCGGCACGCCATCTATAGATCCGCCCCTGCTAGTACCTGGACTTCGATTGATTCTTGCTTTCCCCAATCCGATTTTCCTTGTATTCTCTCAAATCCATTAAGTCTTGTTCGCATTCTCTCGAATCTATTGTTTATCTGCTAAATTTCATCTTCCTTAGGCAGGGCGATTTGATAGAAACTATATACGTGGTAGAGAATCTGTTTCAATTGTGTAACAGTTTTTTGAGGAGTTGCGATGGTTCTAAGCAAGTATTTATCTGTTTGCTCTGCACACAACTTGTCAGATGCGATTATTGTAAATTGAATAAAATTGGACATGGAAATATGGATCAAATGTTAGAATATAACTTATGTGTTACAGTATAGGTCTTGTAACTGACAAATGTCAATGCTATGTTTAATTGCAGAGCTTATTGATGCACAGGTCATCTGTTGTCGTCTGAAAGTTGTAGCATCTGTGGAGAGATATAGAGATTAAAGAGTGAAGTTCATGTGTTTCTGAAGTAAACTGAAGTAAGTCGAGATATCGGAGTTATGATTGGAAGAATCAACAAACCTTGAAATATTACCACTGCCTGTTGCTTTTAGCCGAATCGCCAAGATCTAAGGTCACAGAAAGACGATGAACCCTTATGGGTTCTCGGTTTATGTTGCAGCCAGTATTGCCAACGTCGTGTCATCATTGGCATTGCGGATGGGTCCTGTCCTGTTGATGATAAAAGAAATTGTATCCCCTATGTTAGGTTTAGGCTTATTTTTTAAGGCTAAACCTCAGTGTCCATTATTCCCCACCTCACTAAACGAGCTGCCAGATGATGTCCTCCTTGAGGTCTTTCTCTCCCTCCCAGCACACCCCACTTGCTTGATCCGCACATCCCTCGTCTGCAAGCGATGGCACTGCCTCATCAAAGACCGCCAATTCGTCTGCCGCTTTCGCGAGCTCCATCAGAAACATCCTGTGCTTGGCTTCTTCAGCAACTCCACTAGTATCCCCCGTTTTATCCCCACTGGGGACCCTCCTAATTCTGTGGCAACAGCAGCTTTCTCCTTACCTGACTCCTGCTGGAATGTACTTGGCTGCCGCAACAGCCTGGTCCTCCTTGTCAGCTCAACTTGGAATCAGCTCCAAGTGTGGAACCCCATGACTGGCAGCCGGAAATATGTACCAGTTAATCCCGATGCGGATAGTCGTTTTAATTATGGTATCGTTCCTGAGAGCCAGGCTACAGTGCTATGTGCAGCCGGCCACAAGGACAATGGAGACTGCCACTCTTGCCCTTTCCTCATAGTGTGGGTATTCACCTGCACACGCTATGCCTATGCCTCTAGATACTCGTCAGAGAGTGGCAGCTGGCACCAGTTGGTGTCTTCATCAACACCATCCGAGGTTGATTCAAGGCCTAGCATCCTTATTGAGAACATCTTATACTGGCCGCTGAAGTCAAAGTATATCCTTGCCTTTGAGTTGGATGCATCTAAATTATACCATATCGAGTGTCCACCAGAAACACATAGTGTATTCAGAAGGAATGTCCACATCATGAGGGCAGAGGATGGTGGGCTTGGCCTTGCTGCCTTAACGGAGTTCAACTTGTGCCTATGGGCGCGGGAGACAGATGCCGGGGGTGTTACAGAATGGGTGCTGCGCAGGACCATCCAGTTGGATGCGTTGCTTCCACTGAAAGTGTCATCAGCGTCACCGGTGAATAATCATTTGTCCAGTGGGCGTCCGATCAGGATATTAGGCCTCGTTGAGGATGATGATTTGTTTTTTATATGGACAAGAATTGGTGTATTTTCAGTCCAGCTCAAGTCATTGCAGTGCAAGAAAGTTTTCGAGGCCCATGTGTGTGCAACTGTCTTACCCTACACTGGCTTTTATACCACAGGTGATGATTTCTTGACATAAGTATGCTTTGCCTTCACTTTTTTGTTTTATTCTCTGTTTCGTCTTTGCATCATGTTATATAAGTTGGCATTAGATTTGGTTTCATTTTTCTGGGGGAGATCTTTGGCTTGCCTTGTTTTTTATGTTTAGGCATGGTTTTATGCAATTTTCATGCTTCCATCTTATTCTTGGTGTGTTAACCTGAACTTCTCTTTATCTGTGCATTTTCTTTTACTGTCTTTTTATTGCTTGTCTTTTTAGTTTTAATTGGACCGGGCCTAAGCTAAGCATATTTCTTTTCTCCTGTCCTTGCAGGTGATGTGGACAGCGCCCGGTGAAAGTATTGGAGACGTTGATGATATCTATTCCTGCTGATATCCGTTAGATAAGCACGATGATATCACAGGCAGGTGCTGGCAGGTTGTAATTTTGTCTTTTTTCTTGTGTGGAAAAGACACATGTAGTTATTTTTGTTCGTATATTGAGCTGTTTGCTTAATTATAAGAAGACAGAATTTGTTGGTTTTGTACTGTCAGAATATCATGTACACTTGCTTAGCTCGTTCCTGTCAGTAGTGCTATGGCCATTTTGGAGCTCGGTTAGCTAAATAGCACGGGCAGTGCGGTTCTGCTTGTATAGTCTAATGTATATAATCTAAGAGTAAGAATGGTGCCGGATAGATCGCTTCCCAGGGCCTTCTGGATTCTTAGCTGTTGGATCTATTTGCCGGTCGATCTGGCCAGTTTGTTTCCAATCTTGGAGAGTGAAAACCCTAGTGCTGCCTATGTGGTGAAAAAAGGAATCTCATTGGCTTGCTTTGCATTGCTACTCACACCTGCCCCTCCACCTCCTTTGTGTTGTCGTCCCTGCTAATCCCTCTGTTACGCTCACCAATGAGGAGACGCGAAATGGAGCCCTCAACATGCCGATGATGAGCTTTTCGTCCTTCTCCACACCTTTCTTTGACCCCCTGGTAGCGAGGAGACTGGCAGAAACACATTGCTGTCTCTCCGGATCCTCCTCTTCTTGCAAGTCGCCACCTTGTCTGACTCTTCACTACCTCACCGATCTGGATGGCACCATAGTCACAAGCCGGAGTATTTGCGACTAGACATAAAAAAAAGCCCTGGTTAAGAGGTCTCCTATGGCAGTGGCGAGCAGTCCCAACCTCCCAAGGCCAAAATGAGCTCATCGTTTTGTGATGCCAGACGGTAGCTTTCTCCAAAATGAGCTCATCGTTTTGCCAAAAATGACAGATGCTTTATACATATAACTGAATGGATAGTCGCGATGTCTGTGAAGTCAAACATGGAGTAAAATCGTGATGCTTGATTTGGTAACTGGTCATGCTTGATTTGTGTGACAAGGGTTAAATTATAGGGGGCGTCTGCATCCTCCAGCCCCCCGCCTCCAACTCCGGTGAGCCCCCACACTCTAAACCCTAAGACCTGCTCTGACCTTCCTCTAAACCTCCCCACCCAAGTGTGGTTAGGTTCGGTACCGGATGTTCTTCGGAACCGTGTCGTTCGGGATTGTAACGACTCTGCTATCTAATTAATACAATTCCGTTTGCCCCGCAAAAAAAACTCTAGTGAAGAAACTCCGGCGAGCCACCGCACCTTCAACCCTAAGACCACCAGCACCCGAAACCCTAAATTCCTTTCCTCGCCTCCGCCGGCGATGCTGCGGCCAGCCGCGCCGTCCTCGTCTCAGGCGAGGTCCTTTCCTCGTCTCCGCCGACGACGATGCGGCCAGCAGCGCCGTCTCTATCTCTGGCGAGGTCGTCAACCATAGCATCTAGAGGTGGAGGTGGAAGAAGGCTGGAGGAAGAAGACGACTGATCTCTAGTTAGAGATCAGGCGCCTGATTTCTAGCAAATCCGTAAATTAGATGAAGATAGTCTTTTGACAATCCGAGCATAGATTTTATAAGGCACTTATACCTAAACTTCCAGATGCATCATCACAAGGGAGACACTCGACTACTCAAGAATGATGGTTTGGTAGTTGTACAATCATCACATATTTCTCAGTGGGGTAAGAACATGGCAGATATAATTGGACATGCCCCCAACTAGTGGTGGAGCTTCAACCCAACCAACCTGGGCAGCCTGACCTCTTCCTAGGTTCCCTCCTTGAAGTTATAGCACCCAACCATGATTTATTCAGGATTTTCCAAGGGCACAGAATCGTTGGCCCACGTCTAGCAACCTAAAAATAATAATGTAATAAAGTATTTTTCATTTTCCGATAAATAAATAACACATACTTATAAGTATCTTAAGTTCTTTTTAGGGTACTCATATGCTTAAAACATGACTGTTTATAAGTTCACTAGTAGCATCTATGCCGTTCTCATTGATATGTACAATAATCAATATAATAGAAATAGTTGTTTATTTTGTAATATAAATAATAGAAATATAATATTTGATATGTACAGTGACTTACTCTGAAATTTAATGGGATATATTATTTAATATATCTACAAATCCAGTATTGATTTTGTGTATCTTCATCCGTTTCATCACCAGCACTGACCAAGAATGGGGCTAGCAAAGCTATACGCATGTTAACTTCTTCACCCAGGTCCAAACGCATACGTTCCAAATTCCAGATGCCAATAGCCGCGTACAATTAATGAACGAGAACAATAGAAACAAGTAATCAGATCACATGTATATTGCCCTCCAAGCAAGATCCAATATCCTTGCCAAAAAAAGAGAGGTTAAGAAGCAAGATCCAATAGTACATAGAAATTATCCAAATATATATTGTGGATCTTCATGAAATTTGTTTGGTGCAAAATAAATAGTAAGGCACCGAGCAAATCTTTAAGTATACGAAAATGAATGCATGCAATGTTTGGTTCTGCTGGCAGCCACAAGGAGGATGCTGGGTGATTGTGGACACATTATTTCAGTAGAAGATGACAAACTGATAAATTAATGGATTTATTGGAAATTATTTTCTTCCAATCTTAGATATATTGGCCATCTTTGGAGTCATAAATGTATTAATTGGCTTCATTTACTACTCTTGGCATGCTAGTTTTTCCCTAATCCATTTTCAGTCGCCCCCTGTTCAAGAATCCAAAGTATATAAAACACTCCTGCTTGTAAGATCTTATACCTCAATCTGCCACCATGTTTTCTCGTGGCTATGGCTCATCCATGGCAAACAACAAGGTATGATAAACTTTAATGGAGATTTTCAAACAAGTGTTATTGTTGCATACAGATTTATGTTTTGTTTTGTTTCTAGGTATGATTGGGGTCTTTCAATTCATCTTGTTGCATCAAATGCCAAATTGCTCCAGAGAACCATGCTGATTATGTAGTGTTACAAAGACATCGATGCTAAGTTCTTTTTTCTGACACCACGAATCCATATAGGAGTTGGAAACCTCGTGCCAATTTCCAAATTTTTGCTAGTTTAAATAAAACCTTGCTGTATCAGTCCGAAACCGAGACGGATTCCGACAACCACGTCTGTGCTGAAGTAATCTAGGCAAGGAAAGGAAACCTCATACCTTTTCCGGAACCCTTTGGCTACCCATTCAGTCAGATGGGAAAATAATGTTTCTAAAAACATTTAACAAATCCTTTAGTAGATCTTACAATCAGAATATTTCTATCAGGAACACAAGTTGTCTGAGAAGATAACTAACTAGATCTGCAAACTAATATTCTAACCAATAATCTCTCTAGACACGTAGTCGAAACTGAGTACAAAATAAACATAAGTAGAATGGTCACACCAAAAGACTGACAAGGATGGACGTACACTATGATCTTTCAATTTTTTCAAATAATGCTGAGGAAATCAAGGTCCAATAGGTCGGCTTACAAAGAGTAAAACAAATGTACGTTGAAAAACACATGTTTTAGTTCAAACACCAAACATCTACTCAATACATATACCCTTGAGACACACAATTGTGGTTTCTGAGTTTTCAGTAACTTGGTAACTAACTAATATTTATATCTGCTTCGTTTTGGTCGTGTAACTCATTTTAGAGGAAGGAGATCATGGTGGAGGTTGGGGATGAGCAAGAGGGCAACGACGGTTCTTGCATTGCAAACAACAAGGTATGAATTTTTTTACTGGAGATATTCAAAGTGTTATAGTTGCAAATGACATTTGTTTGTTTCTATGTATGATTGCTCTTTCAATTATTCTTATTGCATCAAATGCCTTCAAAATATTTTTTCTGAGAAAACCATGTTAATTATGCGGAGTTACAAGGACATAGATGCTTAATTGGATTCGTGGACACCACGAATCCGAGTCGGAGTTGGACACAGTTGTTTCATTCTGAATGCTATTTGCTAGGTTAATAAAATCTTGACGAATCACTCCTAAAGCGAGGTGGATTCCGACATCCATGTCCGTATCGGAGTAATCTAGGCATTGAAAGGAAATCTCATACACTTTTAAAAACTGTTGGCATTTAGTCAGATGAAAAATAATGTTTCCAAAAACATTCAACAAATCCTTTGGTAAATCTTACAAACATAACACTTTGCTTTGTATTACAAGCAGGAACACAAGTTGGTTCAGAAGAAAACTTTACTAGATCAACAAACTATTTTTTTAGATCTACAAACTAATGTCTGAACCCATAATCTACTTATACACGTGTGAATTACAATTGACTACAAATAAACAGAAGTAATCTGGTCACAGGAGACTCGAAAGGATGTAAGTACACGATGTCACGATCTTTTAAATTTTTTGCATTCGATGCGGAGAAAATCAAGGCCGAATAGATCAACTTACCAAAGAGGAAAGCAGTTGCGTCTTGGCAAATACATGCTTGACATTAAACACAAAGCATCTATTCAATTATCGATACCTTGAAACACATAAGTGCTGCTGGTTATATTTTCAGTAATTTTGTAACTAACTTAGAATTTCTATATGCATCTCTTTTTGCCGTGTAACTCACTAAAGGGGAATGAGATCATGGTGGAAGCTGAGGAGGAGCAAGATGGCAACAATGGTTCACCATGGCTGCTGCTACCACCAGAGCTGCTGGAGGCCAAGGAGGCGCTCGAATTGCTGCGGGTGTGTGGAGCTGGCTATGCCGTTTCTGTTTTTTCAGTGATTTGGTAACTAGGTCAAATAGATCAACTTACCAAAGAGGAAAGCATTTGCGTCTTGGCAAATACTTCCTCCGTTTATTAATATAAGATGCTTTAGGTTTGTGAAGCAAATATATCTAGACAAGTTTTAATATGTATATTCGAGTGAACCTACACACTAAAAGATGTCTAGATACATTTGCTTCACAAAGCTAAAACATCTTATATTTATAAACGGAGGGAGTACATGTTTCACATTGAACACAAAACATCTATTCAATTATCTATACCTTGAGACACATAAGTGCTGCTGGTTATATTTTCAGTAATTTGATAACTAACTTAGAATTTCTATATGCATCTCTTTCGTCGTGTAACTCACTAAAGGGGAATGAGATCTTGGTGGAGGCTGAGGAGGAGCAAGATGGCAACAACGGTTCACCATGGCTGCTGCTACTACAAGAGCTGCTGGAGGCAAATGAGGCGCTCGTATTGCTGCGGGTGTGTGGCGCTGGCTATGCAGTTTCTGATTTTTCAGTGATTTGGTAACTAGGTCGAATAGATCAACTTACCAAAGAGGAAAGCAGTTGCGTCTTGGCAAATACATGTTTCACATTAAACACAAAACATCTATTCAATTATCTATACCTTGAGACACATAAGTGCTGCTGGTTATATTTTCAGTAATTTGGAACTAACTTAGAATTTCTATATGCATCTCTTTCGTCGTGTAACTCACTAAAGGGCAATGAGATCATGGTGGAGGCTGAGGAGGAGCAAGATGGCAACAACGGTTCACCATGGCTGCTGCTATCACCCGAGGTGCTAGAGGCAATGGAGACGCTCGAATTGATGCGGGTGTGTGGAGCTGGCTATGCCGTTTCTGATTTTTCAGTAATTTGGTAACTAACTTAGAATTTGTATATGCATCTTTTTGGTTGTGTCACTCTCACAGAAGGGAAAGGTCATCATGGTGGAGGCTGAAGAAAAGAAAGATGGCAACAGCGGTTCAGCGTTGCTGCTGCAGGTAGAGGAGGCGCCCGAATGGCTGCAGGTGCTGATGAGGACCAAGTTCTGGGAAGAGTGCAAGGTGCATGGGGATCTGAGCAGGGCCGAAGAGAGCGTCTTCTGCGTTCACTGCTTCAAGATCATCTGCCCACACTGCAGGCACACCGATGACGAGCCCACCCACCAGCTCCTCAAGATCCGCCACTATGTCTTCCGCAGCGTCGTCAGTACCAGGGACATGAACAGGCTCGGGGTTGATGTCTCCTACATACAGGTACTGCAGATTCTACTACTGTACACAATGCCTTTTTTAAAAGATTCAAAGTATATTGTTTTAGAGATCAACAAATTCCAGGAGTTAACACTTCGACTACTAGTTCTACTAAATATATGTTTCCCTCATAAAACTAGGCAAACTTTGTCAAGGTATTATTCTTTATTGATCTAGTGATACCATTATATCGTTATAGATGTGGGTCTAGTATTTTCTTCATTCCTGCTTTGTGAGAGAGAAAACATATTAAAGATGGCGATTTCCATGAATGGTAGGAGGGAGGAACCTTGTAGTTAGTGTAGCCGAGGACTAAGAACCAGAAAACCAAAACTCCTAGATAAGAAGCTAAAACTTGCCTACGATGGACAAAACCCGCCCAATAAAATCAAACTCCACTCCCATCCTAACTCATGATACTTATATCCCAAATTATAACTTATATTTTTGTTAGGAGTACTAGCATTACTAAACCTTAGTTACTTAAGTATGCATAGCACCTTTTCCACAATGACAGATAGAGGGATGTGGAGAAGCTCCTTGCAAACCCCACTCCCATCCTAACTCATGATACTTATATCCCAAATTATAACTTATATTTTTGAAATGGAACGCTGCATGCCCCCCTTTTGTGTAAGTCAGGAATTATCAGTGAACCCACTTAACTAGTAAAATTAAACAAGAAGAAGAAAATAAATTGCAATGTAGCCCTTTATAGAAACTGGTGCACGCCTTGTACCAAGTGGAGAACTATGTGTCATCTGAACCTCTGTCTTTCCATGGTATGCTATGTATCTAGAAATAATTTGCCAAAATTGCTCAAGTAAGTCACTCGGCATATGATCATAGTTTCTCGTCGTCATCCATGATAAAGACTTATACTTCTATCATTGTTTCAGCTGTTGTTAGACGGGACTTACTTTTACATAGAGCACATTGTGTAGTGAAACAATATTATTGGTTAAAACTCAGCAATGGCTTTAATTTTTTTTTGAGCGATGGCTTTAATTAGTTATATACGATGGTCATACGATTTAGTTTCTCACACATACTCTTACAATTTCTGTCTGCAGACGTATAAAAGCAATGGACATAATGTTGTGCACCTGCGGCCCTTGAATAGGTCGGATAGACACAGAGCTCGCCCAGGGACCCCTCGCTGCATCACATGCAACTGCTTCCTCCACACCTTGCCCAACCGCTTATGCTCAATTACCTGCAAGGTTACCTAGCTACCTACCTTTACCTCTCCATCGATTTTATACTATGTATTCTGTTGTCTACAAGGTTCTAATATATTGTAATTTTGATATCCTTATAACAGCACCAGATCCCAAGGGAAGCTACAGAGGATCTCTCACCCAGGCCTTCACATAGGTGAAGCGACACCCCGATGCTCGAGGTGAAGAGACATCCCTTCCAGCTGGCAAGCGGCCCCGTAAGCAGGCAATCCCGAAGAGGGCCCCATTCTTCTGATCATCAATCCCCAGTGGAGCTGTGAAAGCTATGTATCGACTATCTATCTGTTCTTGTGTTGTACTCTACACCAAGTTTGTTAAGTACTCTACTCAGGTTCATCTGACCTGCATGTGGCTACCCGATGCAAGTAGTTAGCCTTTTCAATTCGAAACTATGAAACTATGCAATAAATAAGGTTGTGTTCATCGACTGATGCAGAGGCCGGGCTTATGTCCCCTTTTCGTAAAAAAAGTAACAATGTTCTTGAGTGCAACAATTAGTGTTATGTTCGGTGACTCTTATTTTTTTGTGACTTGAAAGCAAGCCAAACATACAAAGACAGATAGACCTACCTGTATAAGACATGGAATTTATTCACTGTCACAAGAACATGCAAGCTGAAAAAACAATTCACAGATAAGAAAGGGATTGGGAGAATAGGCGAATAACAAACACATTTCACACATAAATTAGGAAAGACCAAGAAAACTAGAATCTCAGGATTCCTAAATACCTATAGACTAAACATTATTTATTATTACGAAGAGATTTGTCTTGTAAGGCTTATTTTGCACTGTCTTTTTCTCCTTTGTTATATCTATGGTCCTATTGCGGGGGAGCGACATACTTGATAGATTAGGTTCACTTTAGTCCAATCAAATGTATGGTAGTTCTAGTTCATGTTGTTTCCTATTCAAAACTAGAAACTGACCACATAAAATGCACATAGGATTTTTTATTTTGGTTACTAGCGCAAAACCATAACTTAACCAAGTGTAAGAATCCAGATCGACAGATCCTATACTATAACCATTGGCTCACTTAGTGCTCAGACCAAGGAATCGCTCAATCAAAAGAGTTGATGAGACATTGGCCCGTCATGGGCGGCGCCAGCAGAGGATCGGACAGTCCCATCGAGTAGCGGGGATTTGCACACCGCTGACGTCCTTCTCGCGGGAGGCCAGAGTCTCGTCCTACTCACGGAGACCAGCGCCTCGTCCATGCCCATGTCGGTGGCATAGAGGGGCTTCTTTGGTTTCTGCTCGCTACAGCGCCACCGACCACCGGTCGGGAGGTGCGGGTCGGTGGGAAAGGGGGAGTATGGCTATGTGGGTGAGAGTGAGGGAGATCGAGAAAATGAGATGAATAAACTGCATGGACGATCCTAATTCTTTTTTGAATTTCTAGGTATGTCATAGTTCTTTCAAAATGCATATTTAGATCTTAAATCCTTCATAAGTGATTCACGCGAAAGCCTATTTTGTTTTGACCGCTTTGACGCATGGGAGGATCCAGAGTGTTAGCCATAGGGGTCAGCTGCCCCCACTTAATTTTTAGATTCTTTGTAATATCCTAAGCTAATGTGTGATTTTCCCATACTTAGCAAAGAGTTTGACCCACTTAGCACATCTTTAACCCTTTAAAAATTTATCCTGGATTTGCCCCTGCTTTGACATATATCTACGTGACGCTTTGACCAGTCTCACATCAATAATAAGGTCAAGGAGAGGTATATGAATATTCATGAAAAAACCCTTCACATTGTATTTCTTTGAGTGTGAAGATTTGGTGCACATGGGCACCAATGATCTCATTTTTTTAAAAAAATAGGAAAAAAAAATCATATTTTTGAGTTCCAAAAAATTGAAAAATATCTGCATGTAGCCAACTATTTATCCCACAAACATGCAAAAAAAAAAAGGTTCAAATACATTGTATTTTAGGCTACATAAAAATGACAAATTTCTAGATCTGAGTATGTATATTTTCATATTTCCAAATTTTATCAGATTTTGTTATTTTTGTGTAGCCCACAATACAAAGAATTTCATAATAGATTTTGCATGTTCTAGGTTAACCACGTTCAGATTTATTTTCATAACTATTTGATACTTACGTATTTTTTTGATTTTTTTAAAATAGAGGGATCGGGAGCCAAAAACACTTTCTCGCTTTGGAGGAGGATAAATCGATTGATCAACCAATGGAGCAAAGGGTTGATAACTTGGGCCGCGAATAGCACCACGCCGGACGCCGGTACGTCCTCCATGAGGATGAAGAGGAATGGGTGGTTCGTGATGAAGTCGATGGGAGGACCATCAGGTCAGTCGCACCTCTCGTCTACTGCGACCGTGGCTGCAGCTGCCACAATCCCTTTCTCGACGATGCCGAGGAAGCACTGGTGGACCCCGAAAGTTAGGGCGATAGGTGGCCCCGCTGACCTCAGCATCTTAGAGAAGGGGTCAATGAAGGCGAGGAACGGTAGGTAGAGCTCAAGGTCCTCAAGGATCGACTTGGCCTCCACCTTGAGCGAGACCTTGAACATGGGAATCTTGAGCTGGCCCAACGTGAACCCTGAAAGAACATTTCCCAGTCCTTTATGGTTTTGTGTGTTAGGCAACAACACTATTAAACTAAAATTCCTAAAAAAGCACTATTGAACTAAAAATTGTTAAGTGTTGCAGATAAAATTCATGTTTATTACATGTACGGATGACAATGGGGACCCGATACCCGCAAACCGGACGGGTACCCGCTTTAAATGGGGAGGGTTTGGTAAGGGAAAAAAAATCCACGGAGCTGCTTATCGGTAAAAACCTAGACCCATCGGGTCTAGCGGGGGCGGGTATGGGGGTGCCAAACCCGTACCCGCAGACCCCGTACCCGCATGAGATGAGGACTGGCCCACATGTCACTGTGTTGAGGCAAAATTTAACAGCCCACCCCGTCGGCCCACCCCCAGAAGGCCAGAAAAGGAGATGATCCCACGTTCCAGATCCCATCGGTCAACCCCAACGCGTGGTCACCGCCCTAATTCCCCTCTTCCTCCTCCCACAGTCCCTTGCTGCGCCGCCAGCCGCCGCCTCCTCCCGCACTCCCTTGCTATGTCGCCGCCTCCTCCCGCTCTCCCTTCCTACGCCTCCTCCCTCTCTCCCTTGCCGTGCAGCCGCCTCCTCCCGCTCTCCCTTGCCGCGCAGCTGCCTCGCGAGATGCATTCCTTGCTGAGCCGCCGCATATCGTGCACCCTCCCTAGATGTGCCGCCGCATCCTGTGCTCCCCTTGCTGCAGCGTCGCCGGAAGACAACGGCCGGCCTCGTCGACGCCCCTCCATCGACCGCCGCCAAGCACTACTACTCGCCGCCCCTGTCCTCTCTGGCAGGTCCCCGTCGGGTCCCACAAACCTAGCGGGTCACGGGTCTGGTGGGGAAACGAACCCGACGGCAGGTTTGGAGGCGGGTGGCGGTGCCGGGGAGAGGTGGCGGGGCGGGTATGGGGTGCCGGACCCGGCCCCGAACCCAACGGGTGCCATCCGGAATTACATGGTAGCATCGACTCCAAAAACTTAATATGAGAAGAGCAGATGCGGGTTTCTAAACCCAGATTTATTGGCCGGATTATTTTCCTGGGCCGGATAATCAGAGTACCTTAGAAAAATATGCTAAGGGCCTCCATCTCGTCGAGTGTACAAGACCGTAGTGGGGGGGGGGGGTTGGATTTTTGGCCAGATTATTTGATCCATGCTGGATAATCCGCCCTCAAAATCTGGCTGAGGACCAGAAGTTGATGAAGTGCGTGAGCTCCAGTATAAGGGGAAGATTTTACCTGGAGATTTAGGATGTCGGCCGTATTATTCGGGGGCCTGGGTAATCTGCCACTACTTTGGCCGGATAATCTGCCCCCTCAAGGAAACAATAGCTATATTTGGGAGGGGATATAAATACCCCTCCTTTTCTTCTACCTCCAGCTGCTCGACCCATCATTAGAGAACACCTACAACTGAGCCACTCAAAGTGCTAGATCTCCTCCCTCAACCACCCAAAGCTCTTATATTTGGATAAACAAAGGAGAAGACCTTGATCTACATCCTCACCAAAGTGATTTGATTTTCCCTCTCATTCACTTGAGGGATTTGTGCCTAGTGTTTATTTGGAAACCCTAGATCTTGGTTTAGTTTGATAAAATTATTCTTGTCTTTGCGACAGCTTTGTGGTGATCTAGGGAGCCTCCAATTCAGTTGTGGATTCATGTCCCAAGCTTTGTGTAAAGGACCGGTTTCCGCGTCGAGGGAACCCCTTAGTGGAAAAGTGAACTAGGACTTTATGGCGGAAGTTCACCTGAGAATAGGGTGAGGCCTTTGTGGCGTTGGTTAGGCCTTTATGGCAACCACCCCTCCAACGTAGATGTACTTGCCCTCACAAGAAAGGAATTACGGGAATCACATCATGTGTCTCTGTGTGCTTCACTCTCGGTTACTTCTATCCTTTACCGCCTTTACACTTGTATCTTGTTTATCTTAAATCTTGTCATATAGGTAAATTCACCTTAGTTGCATATCTAAATAATTTACCTTTTGTGTCAAGCCTAAATTGAAAAGGAACTAAAATTTGAAGGTCTGGGGAGAAGGCGTCATGCCAGCCGTCGTGGAACCGTACCATGTTGGCGAGGACGAGCCGCACATGGAATTTAGCGTCTTTGATAGGATGTCCTTGAAGAGGCCGCAAATCCTGTGTGTGACCCACTCGCTGATATTGGCCGTAGCTTCCTAGGGCTTGTCCTTGAAGGCGGCTGGCCGCAGTCGGCCCTGTGCGTGGCGGTGAAGGCCGAGTTGAGGCAGAGCGAGGCGTCCACCTAGACGCCCGTGGCTTATTGAAGCATGCAAAATACATGCATGATCTTTATAGTTTATTGATGCATATTCCTACATATTATAATGTTATTAGTTGTTATAATCATGATTTATAATGTTTTATGGGGATTTTCCATCGATCCCCCTTATTTTGGGTATAACTATGCAGAATAGGAAAACCCTGTTTTAAGTATTTTTGCGTTTCAGGGACCTTCCCGGACTCAAATTGACCTGGGATTCTTTGGGCGTTAATATTTTACCACGAGAAGCACCTGGAGGAGAAGAAGTCAACGAGACGAGGCCTGGAGGCCAAACGAGCATAGGTGGCGCGAGCCCTGCCTAGGCCGCGCCACCCATACCCATTTGGGCCTCGAGCCTCCGCTGTCATCAATCTTCTTCTCTAGATGCTCAGCCTGACCTAAAAACGCGTATATAAAGACCCACACGACGATCGCGATCAGGAGGCGGTGAGAAACACGAAACACAGAAATAGAGGCTGTTCCAGTGAAGATTGGAGGGGGAAACGCTGCCGGAGTCGCCCCCGGACGCTTCTCCACCCTCTCCACCCTCTCCGACGTGAACACCATCATCACCGCCATGAAGAGGGAGTAGTCCACCTCTGGACTACGGGTTTGTGGCAGTATCTTGTCCTATTTCTCTCATGTTCTTCATTGTTTAGACATCATATGAGCTGCCCAACATGATTATGATGTATTAGATTGATGAGATGTGAGATGTTATTATGTTTTGATGTATGAGTATATGTATATTATCACTCCGTTCTTTATTACTTGTTCTGATCCAACATGTATGCAAGGGCATGAGGAGTATGGTGTGTATTGGTGAGATAACTAGGTAGTAGTGATTAAATAGTGAACAATATTCATTGATCTGCTAGGGCTGTGTACCTTCTTCCACGGTTGTTTTTGCTAGGGATAAAAAGAATGCATGTGTAATATTTTCTTAGTGATAACTGAGAATCCCGAGAGACATTCATTGACACAGTTTCTATCGTAATATGTCCAAGTGGTAGTATATTTGTTGTTCAACATCATGTCAAAGTACCTAAGGCTATACTCTGTTAATTCTTAATACTAGATGCTTGAAGTTTATTCCTTCTAGTGGAGTATAAGTAAGATGTGTTGCATCATCTTTAAATTAGGACGTGATGCCCATATGAATATTATCAAGTAACATAATAAAAATCATGTCAACGTTTCAGTCATCCGCATTACGCGTAATGCCACCACAATTTAACGAGAGAGTAGGCAAGTGAATCCATGAACCCTGATCCAATTTACATCATAAGAAACACCTTTCCAACACTTTTGCATGCACTTTTATTTTCAGCACTAAATTATTTCGAAAATACAAAAACATATTTACTTCTTTGCATACACAACCAAAACCCAAAAATATCATTACCATAGCATATTTACTTTATTGCATTGTTATTTACTTTACCATCTTGCATATCATATTTACTTTTACTTACATTCACACCTTGTGCTTGACAACCACTCGGTGGAGTTGGGGACACAAGGACGAGGAATTGTTTTGCAGGTTGCTAGAAGAAGAACGAGCGGAGCTTTTTCGACTGTTCCCCGAGAGTTCGACATAAACCCCGATTTTCCTCGTGGATTTTTTTTCTCTTGCTACAACACTCTGCACTTGGAGTCCCAACTTGGCACACTTGCTTAGTGTCATCAAGACTATTTTCTGGCGCCGTTGTCGGGGAACAAAGGAAAGCATTCACAACTTCAAGCTTCATCAAGTGGAGGAAATTCTTTGACACACGATCTTCTTCATGCACCGAGCAATCACCTAAGCTTGGGAAGGTAACACCACTGTGAGTCTTCTCGCTCTTTTAGATTTGCAACACAATTTTCTTTTTCTTGTTTTTGTCATTTTGTTTTCACATACATATTTAAAATCCAAAAAAATTTAGTGTAGTACTGCAGCTGAAAAAATTATGGGAGACCAAACAACCAAGTTGTGCGACTTTACTAGTGCGCCTAATGCACAATTCATTGCTAGTCCTATCACATCTCCTGAAATAAAGGTCGATTCATTTGAAGTTAGTCATGTGCTACTTAATTTAATTGCTAAAGATCAATTTGGTGGTAGTGCTAGTGAGGATTATTCCATGTATTTGCATGAATTTTGGGAGATTTGTGATATGCAGAAGTTTAAGAATGTTGAAAATGATATTGTGAAGCTGAAATTATTTTTAGTCTCCTTAAGAGGCAAAGCTAAAGATTGGTTACTTTCATTGCCTAATGGTAGCATAAATTCATGGGAGAATCTTAGAGAAGTTTTTATCAAGAAATATTATCCCTCGGTTAAAATTTTGCAAAATAAAAATAACATACTTTCTTTTAAGCAAAATGATAACGAACATGTAGCAACTGCTTGGGAGAGACTTAAAATCATGCTACGCACTTGCCCATCACATGGATTGAATGAGTGGATGGTTTTACATTCTTTCTATAATGGTATTAACTATATGTCTAGGAGCATGCTAGATTCCGTCGCATGAGGAGATTTTATGACTAAAACTGTTAATGAAGCAAAAGCTATTCTTGAAAACATGCTGCAAAATTTTGGCCAATGGCACATGAAGAGGGCGCCATCCTCTAGTAGAAAAATCAACTCTGTTAATAAAGTAGATTCCTTGATCTCTAAAGTTGATGCTATCTATTCATACATCTCTAAACAAAATATTGACAATGTCCCATTATAAGATCTTGTTGACAGTAATCCTGAAAAAGTAGATATCAATTATATTAGAAAATTTGGGGATAATGGGTACAACAACAATTACAACAATCAATATGCAAAACCCCCATTTGTTCCTAATAAGTATACTAGTAGAAATAATATTTCTAATGAGCTTGAGAACACCATAAGATCCTTCATATCTATCCAAAAGGAACTTAACAAAGAATTCATTGCTAAATTTGAAAGGTTCGATGCTTTAAATGATAAGGTAGAGGGCACTTAACTAGGGAAATTGGTGCCATGAAAAATCACATACAAGAGAAAAAGAATGAAGAATCCATTAAGTATGTGAAAGATATAATTGATAGATCATGGGAAATATTGCACCAAATGGAAGAAGAAAGTAAAGAATCTATTATGGTAGTGGAAGAGAAAGAAGTAGAGGAACCTCTACTTAATATTGATAAATATAGTTTGAGTGAACTTATAAATATATTGCAAAACTTTGGTAATGATCCTTCTTTCAATGTTCACCAAACCGGATTTGGATCTTACATAGCCAACCATGTTATTAAGGAAAAGATACAACGCTATAACAATGAGGCTATGATACCACCTAAGCTTGGGGATGTATGAATCCAAAAATACTTATTGCTGTAGGAAAAGAGTCACACAATGCTATCTTAGACTTGGGATCAAGTGTAAACATCCTCTCAAAATAATTATATGATTTACTTGATCTTGATAAAAAACTAGAAAAGTGTGATATTGATCTATTACTTGCCGATGATTCTATCAAGCACGCCTTAGGTAGAATTAATGATATTATGATTGAACTCCATATAAATTTTGTACCTGTAGACTTTATTGTTATGTACATGAGGAGCAATACCTCAAGTCCTATAATCCTTGGTAGACCTTTCTTAAGAACTACAGGTGCAGTTATTGACTCAAAGGAAGGGAATGTGAAGTTCCAATTCCCACATAAGAAGTGCATGGAGTATTTTCCAAGGAAGAGGGTGAATGTTCAGAGATACAAGTGCCCTCATGATACTTTCCCTTCTTGAAGCAATAAGGTAAAAATCCAGCTATATGGCTATAAAGAAAGCACTTTACGGGAGGCAATCCGGTAGTATTTATCTTTTTCGGTTTTGTTTTCATTGCTCTTGGTTGAGAGTAATTTTATTTGAGTCTTATTTTTGTGTCCTTGATGTAAAAATAAAGTTTGTTTTAGTATGTATACTGTAGCAAAAATAAAGTGCCAAGTTTTACCCATCTTGGAAGTTGAAAGATTGCAAATATTTATTGGAGTTGCTGAAATCTGCGCTGCACTTTTTGATGCACAATTTTCATATTTTTTCTGTAACTCCTATGGATCTGTTATTTCAGTACGACTTGAAACTTTTCATCCTATACCTTAATATAACATTATAAAAATTACGTGACCTGTTTAAGTGGGGTGTAAAAATTTGTTAAGTTGCTACTATTTTTATCGACAGATTCTGTCTTTTGTTGTTTTGAACATTTGTTTGAGTCTTAAGATGATTCTCTTTGAGACTTTTGATATTTGGTGAATGTTGGAAACTTAATACACTCTCTGGACACCTTGCACCAAATTTTATTTGAGGTTTTCCTTGCAGCACTTAAATTATCTTTGTGCCCTCTAATATCAGCCACTCTAGAAAAGAGGTGGGAAATAGTTTTGTGGTGAATTTTTTCAGAGGAACGGAATATTGATCGAGCAAGGAGTCATCTAAGTAATGGATAACACCATAAGCTTGGGGATGCCCTATGGCACCCTCTGATCCTATCAACTCCTCGGTTTGCATCCTATTCTTGTCTTGGTTTTTGAGCATCACTTTACTATTGCATAAACTTGGAGCATCTGCATCTAGTTTTTAATTTTTCGTTTGCATCTCTTTTGTTGTATAAATAGACCACAACCTGTAGGCAAACTTTAAAATAATGAGAAATATACTGTAGAATTTTAGAGAAAAAATTGGGAAGGAGAGGGAGATAGCAATGCAAGTAATGCTTATGTTCTATGCTTCATATGCTTTGATTGAATAGTAATTTGCTAGTGCCGTATTGAGTGCTATTTCTTCTTTGTGCATTGATGGTTAACTTTTAGTTAATTAGTTCATTTATAAATGTGTAGCATTATGGACATTATGCATGCTTGTGACTTTTATACCTTTCCAATGGCCAAGAAAAGAAAAGAGAAAATAAAAGAAAAAGCAAGCAAAGACTTGCATATCTGAAAACCTTGAGCCATACTTCTCCACAAAATCTCCACCATACCTACCTACATAGCAAAATGCTATTCCAAGTATAGTGTATGTGCCATGTCTTTATATTCAAAATATCCTTTTTATTGTGCAATTCGAAGCTCATGGGAAAGTAGTAGTCTACGGTGGAGTTCATTTATGTAAATTGCATGTTTACCATTTTGTTAGTTGGAGTTAAGTTAAACCATGCTGTCATGGAACAAGACTTTCAACTTATTTATGTTATCATACACCTTGGGTTATGCATATCTTTCCGGTGTGAAATGAGTGGGGGTTATCATGTTAAAGATTTGAGTGTGCATATCTGTTAGAGAAGAGCATTGGGACGCTAACCGAAACCATGCCTAATCATGGTAGAAGTTTCAGCATGAACTTCCTCATTATATTAAGAAAGTTTAATTTACTTCATACATGAGTACTTTAAGAGGAGTTCATTTGTCTGTTGTCCTATCATCCCAATATGTATTGCCTTTGCAAAAAGATGAAAATCTAGAAGGCACTGTGTACATGTGGCATAGAGGTACCCCTTTGCGAGCACTTGGTTAAAACTATATGCACATGATGAGAGTCTATGGTAATTCTAGAGTTTAGTAGCATGAGGTGGAGGTACTATTACTCATAGGATATGAAACTTACAACTAGTAAAGTGTTGATCATGTAAACCATATTTGCCCTTCACTACCGTTGACTTGGGTTGCACAATCCTCAAAATGATTTTTTCTCTTTAGCTTTGAAGCTTGGCACATATACTCCCTACTTACTTTCAGTGGTTGATTATTCAAGAAAGAGAAGTAAGAAAGAAAAAAGAAAAGAATTCCAAAGCACAAGCACTTGCATGTTTAATGTCCATAGTACTTTCATTTGTTTTTGCACTTTGTTATTGATTGTTGGACATCATTGAGTTGAATTAGAAGTACCAGTTTGTATTTCATTTGCTTATTGTTGTACAATAAAGAGTGAATCATCTATCATATGCATCAGTACTTGTTATTTTCATTGAAGCAATAAACTCCAAAGCTCTTGTTTTAGTTTATCACCTTCATACTCGAGGACGAGCATGGGTTAAGCTTGGGGATGTTGATGCATGCAAAATACATGCATGATCTTTGTAGTTTATTGATACATATTCCTACATATTATAATGTTATTAGTTGTTATAATCATGATATATAATGTTTTATGGGGATTTTCCATCGATTCCCATTATTTTGGTTATAACTCTGCAGAACAGGAAAATCCTATTTTGAGTATTTTTGTGTTTCAAGGACCTTCCCAGACTCAAATTGACCTGGGATTTTTCAGGCGTTAATATTTTACCACGAGAAGCACTTGGAGGAAAAGAAGTCAACGAGACGAGGCCTAGAGGCCAAACGAGCACAGGTGGCACGGGCCCCTGACCAGGACGCGCCACCCATGCCCATTTGGGCCTCGAGCCTCCGCTGTCATCCATCTTCGTCTTCAGATGCTCAGCCTGACCTAAAAATGCCTATATAAAGACCCCTCGACGATCGTGATCAGGAGGCGGTGGAGAAATACGAAACACAGAAACAGAGGTTGTTCTAGTGAAGATTGGAGGGGGAAATGCTGCCGGAGTCGCCCCCAGATGCTTCTCCACCCTCTCCGATGTCAACACCATCATCACCACCATGAAGAGGGAGTAGTACACCTCTGGACTATGGGTTTGTGGCAGTATCTTGTCCTATTTCTCTCATGTACTTCATTATTTAGATATCATATGAGCTGCCCAACATTATTATGATGCATAGTATGTAATTCCTATGTGGTGGATCTTTATATTATTGGATGACTGATGAGATGTGATATGTTATTATGTTCTTGATGTATGAGTAGATGCATATTATCACTCCGTTCTTTATTACTTGTTCTGATCCAACATGTATGCGAGGGCATGAGGAGTATGATGTGTATTGGTGAGATAACTAGGTAGTAGTGATTGAATAGTGAATAGTATTCATTGATCTGCTAGGATCGTGTACCTTCTTCCACGGTTGTTTTTGCTAGGGATAAAAAGAATGCATGTGTTATATTTTCTTAGTGATAACTGAGAATCCCGAGCGACATTCATAGACACAGTTTCTATTGTAATATGTCCAAATGGTAGCATATCTATTGTTCAACATCATGTCAAAGTACCTAAGGCTATACTCTGTTAATTCTTAATACTAGATGCTTGAAGTTTATTACTTCTAGTGGAGTATAAGTAAGATGTGTTGTATCATCTTTAAATTAGGACGTGATGCCCATATAAATATTATCAAGTAACATAATACAAATCATGTCAACATTTCGGTCATCCGCATTGCGCTTAATGCCACCATGATGTCTACACACGCTTCTGTTCTTGTAGACAGTGTTGGGCCTCCAAGTGCAGAGGTTTGTAGAGCAGCAGCAAGTTTCCCTTAAGTGGATCACCCAAGGTTTATCGAACTCAGGGAGGAAGAGGTTAAAGCTATCCCTCTCAAACAACCCTGCAATTATGATACAGAAAGTCTCTTGTGTCCCCAACACACCCAATACACTTGTCAGGTGTATAGGTGCACTAGTTCGGCGAAGAGATAGTGAAATACAAGTGGTATAGATGATTATAAGTAGTAAACACGATCTGGAATAAAAATGGCAGCAAGCAAACATGTAACAAAACAACAAGTAAACGGTGTGCAATGCTTGGAAACAAGGCCTAGGGATCATACTTTCACTAGTGGACACACTCCCAACAAATATAACATGATTGAACAAATAAACAACTTCTCTTCACTATGGTACTCTGAATTACTCTCCTATTGAATAACACTAATCATTGCGTAGTGGCTACAGAAGCACCCCTTAAAGTTCATCAAGTACTTGACAAACACCACTCATAGAGATATCCAAATCAGATCACAACTCAAGATAGATATTATTGCAACATAAACCAAGTACTAACACGGTGCACACACTGTCAACATTACACCATGAAAGGAGGAATAGATCACTTCAATACTATCATAGTAATAATTATTCTCATAATCCATAAGAGATCACAATCATAGCCTAGACCAAGTACCACCATGATGCACGCACTGTCACCGTTACACCATGGCAGGAGGAATAGATTACTTTAATAACACCACTAGAGTACACATAATATCTGAATAATAACATCTACTTGTTCAACATGATACAAAGCTCACAATCACATAAAGATCACATCATGGGAGAGAGAGGTGAACCACATAGCTACCGGTAGAGCCCTCAGCCCCGGGGATGAACTACTCCCTCCTCATCATAGGAGACAGCAAGGTTGATGGAGATGGCGGTAAGGTCGATGGAGACGGCGGAGACGGTGATGGAGACCGATGGAGATGGCTCCGGGGACACTTCCCCGTCCCGGCAGGGTGCCGGAACAGAGACTTCTGTCCCTCGAAATTTGTCTTCGACGGCGGTGGAGCTGCGGAACTGTTCTGGGAAAAATGTCGACTCCCCTAGGGTTTTCCGTCCCGAGGCTTCTTATAGGCAAAGGGGCGATGTCAGGAGTGGGGCCAGGGGCTGGTGGCCCCTCTCCTACTCTCCTTCGGATCTCTAGAAGCTTCCGGGTAAAATAAGACTTCAGGAACTTGTTTCGTCCAATTCCGAGAATATTTCCTGTGTATCACTTCTGAAACACAAAAACAGCAGAAAACAGGGAACTAGCACTGTGGCAACTCGTTAGTAGGTTAGTTCCGGAAAATGCATAAAAGTGCCACGAAGTGTAACGAAACAATGGGCAAATGGTGTAAAAACAAGCATGGAGCATCAAAAATTATAGATACGTTTGAGACGTATCAAGCATCCCCAAGCTTAACTCCTGCTCGTCCTCGAGTAGGTAAGTGATAACAAAAGAATAATTTTTGAGGTGACATGCACCTACACAATCTTGATCATGTATGCAAGCATTTGTGAGCTGGGATCATAAGAACTTAAAACATGGGCATGAAGATATAATCTTGACAATAAGAACTTAGCAACCATGTTGTAAACATGCAAATGAACACAAACAAAAGATCATGAAAATGAAACAATGAAAGTCAAACGTGTGTTCAAATCATAAGGAAAAACATACAAATGGTTTTCAGCTTGTCCTTCAAAGAGAGCAAAACATAAATGCATAGGACACCTTCAAGTTTAAGAGGGCGACTAGATACAAATAATTTAAGAACAAGTGAAACCAACAATATGAATCAATCAATGAACTTTGGGACAATGCATATCACACTAAGAATGACAACTATGCTCTCTTATGGTGCATAAAGATAGAAGGTGGTGACTCAACATAAAAGTAGAAGAAATGCCCTTCGCAGAGGGAAGTAGTGATTGCAAGTTTTATAACCTTCAAAAATTATGGTACTTACCGGCTTTGAGCTCTCATTGCCCCCATCATAAGCATCTTGAATGGTTAAAGTTAATGCGAGAACAATTATGATGCATATGCTTGACAAATCATAAGTTGAAAACCTCGTGCCCCGTGAATACGAGTACCCAAACCTCATGCTACTTTACTTAGAGTCCCAAGCAAGGCTCTTGTCATTATAAATATATGCATATTATTGAGAACCGCCAATGGGGTACCTCCGTACCCGATGACATGGAACAAGCCCACACCAAAATGACAGGACAAGCAGACAATGAACACCTCGACATCTCTTTTATTTGCCTTTTGTTTAGCTTTTTATTGTGAGATGCGTCGTCGAATGTTCACCATGGGTATGCTGCAAATTTCCACCATGAATTATGCATGGCTTAGATTAGCGGCCCGGCGTTTCCCTAACACATATAAAAACTCCATGATCCCCACAAGATTCCCAATTCATTTCACACCGCGGGCATCCATAAACAAAAGATCACGATATCAACTCAAATAATAAGTGCAATGTTGAAAGCTTGCCCATGACTGCATGGCTGGGCTAGTCTCCAACTTACAACTTGCAAGCATAACAACTCAACATAAGAGACCACAATGTCAAATTTTTAAGAATAGGAAAAAGTAAAGTGTGCCTTCCGGTTCGTGAGAGCTTTACTGACCGAATTTCGCATAACACTGGTAAGAGTTTAATTTGAAGAGAAAATAAAAGCAAGTCAAATTTACTTGGAATAGAAAATTGCTAGTAGGTATGTATGGTGGACACTTTGGAAAACTTTGGCTTTTAGGAGTTGGATGCACGAGTAGAGCTCATACTCAGTACAAGGCGAAGGCTAGCAAAAGACTGGGAGCGACCAACTAAGAGAGCAATAATGGCCATAATCATGCAAAGCGACAAAGCGACATTAAAAGAAGCATAAGATGGCATCAAAAGTCAAAAACTAAATGATCATAGAGGCTATTGGCGACTTTGTAAGAGTCTAACATGTGTGAGCATGCGCCAAGTCAACCCAAATAAAGCATCAAGGAGAAAACCAAAATAATGCTTCCAAATAATTAAAACAACGCATGATTTTTTTCAAAGGCTCATTAAGCAATCTCACTTATTTGAGACAAGTCATGCTACAGCAAAACCACTAAGCATACTATCAAAAATACATCAAGCACGACATGCAAAAGCCTAGGCCGCAGTCTACACAAGCTCCTTTTTGTACCACTTTTTTGCATAAAGCTTTTTCTCTTTTCCAACACCATTCGAACCTTTTTTTTATAAACACCTCTTTTGATAAAAACCAATAAAGACCAGAGGCAAAAATACACCTTGATGAAAAGATATAACAAGATCTGAACGCAAATCAAGGCGAAAATCGAAAGCTAAACGCAGTAGCAGAAAAAGAGAACACTCGTTGAACGATAAGAGTGAAAACTAGAGTGTTCTTGGCAAATGAAAAGCGAGTTCATCTCCTCCAAAAGAAACATGATGTGATCTAACCATTTATTGCAGCAATCAAAACTAAACTAACTAAGAAAACTAAAACAACTGACGCTCCAAGAAAAACACATAGTGCATGAAGCAATAAAAATATAGTGTCTTGAAAGGTGACCTGATTTTTGCCGAAGAAGAAGGGGTGCCTCGGGGGCATCCCCAAGCTTTGACGCTTGTACTTCTTGGATATTTCTTGGGGTGATGCATGGGCATCCCCAAGCTTGAGCTTTTGTCCATTCTTCAACTCATCTCATAATTCTCCAATCCCTACACTTGAAAACTTCCTTCATACAAAACTAAACACAATTCTATTAGCAACTTAGTGTAAGCATAACATATAATCAACCTCTTTTTGCTTCAGGTTTCAACCTAAAACCACCACATATATAGCATATACTACTGTAGCAACTTCCCCAAAAAGTTCCATGATCAAAAGAACTCAAAAGAAAGCGATAAAGTGGCAAACACAAATATTGGCAGAAATCTGTCAAAACTGAACAGCTGACAAAGGTCTAATTTTTGAGGGGTTTTATGTTGCTCAAATCAAAAAGTGTTAAACTAATGAAAGTTTGTATATAGCCTGGGGCATATGCACAAGAAATCGCAGGTCGAAAAGATATACAGAGAATTTTCACGAATTTTTACGGTGCAGCACCGAAAACAGTTTCAGGACAGCAACATCCCCAAATCTTACCTCACTCAAATTAGAGGCTTCTCTTGGCACAACAATGAAATAAAAAGGATAAGGAGCGGTTATTACAGTAGTAATAACTTCCAAGACTCAAATAAATCAAAAAGTACTGAAAATAAAACAATGGGTTATCTCCCAAGAGTGCTTTTCTTTAACGCCTTTGAGCTAGGCGCAGTAATTTGCAAAGATGCTCATGTGGGCGCCATATAAGAGATTGAGGCAAAGGCGCCATATAGGAACTTAAAGCAATAGAGAGCATCAAAAAGCAAGTATGAAAGACATTTATATCTGAACCACTTCCTATGCATAGGAATCTTGTAAGAAAATAAATCAACGAGGCACATAGTAGCAAGCATGGATAGATAAAACAAGTGCCACTGCAAGATTTGCAACATAAAGAGGGGAAACTTAATATTGTTGAGATCCATGAAACCATGTTTCCCTCTCTCATAATAACTTTCAGTAGCATCATGAATAGAACTAACAATATAACTATCACATAAAACATCCCTATCATGAGCCACATGCATAAAAGAATTAATACTCACCACAGGAACAATAGTAGTAGGAGCAAATTCAATAGAATAATTATTCTCATCACCATAATCATCATAAATAGGAGGCATATTGTAATCATAACTAATTTTATCCTCAATAGTAGGTGAACTGAAAATATTATACTCATCATCATAGCCATCATACACTAGAGGATTAGTATCATCACAAGCTAAAGAACAGCTATTTCGCAAAGCATATTCTTCAAACATATCATCATAAGAAGGAACATCACATATGGGAGATAAAATATCATCAGAGCAAATTTTCTCCACTAAAGCTGGGGAACTAAAAATATCATGCTTAACAAAACCAGCTTCCCCAAGTTTAGACTTTTCTATAGCATTATCAACAATGGTGTTCAAAGCATTCATACTAACAACACTATTAGCATGCAAATTAAGCTCCAAAGGTTTTTCAATTTTCTCTTCAAACACTTCATATCTAAACTCAGGAAAAAGACTAGAGAACTCTTTGTTTTCCATTAAGCCTAACTAGTGAAAATAAAAACAAGAAACAAAAAGATGTAATTGCAGAATCTAAAGGAAATAACTCCGAGCACTCACACAGGAGGATGCGAGTACCTTTTACCTTACCTCCCCGGCAACGGCGCCAGAAAAGAGCTTGATGTCTACACACACTTCTGTTCTTGTAGACAGTGTTGGGCCTCCAATTGCAGAGGTTTATAGAGCAGCAGCAAGTTTCCCTTAAGTGGATCACCCAAGGTTTATCGAACTCAGGGAGGAAGAGGTTAAAGCTATCCCTCTCAAACAACCCTGCAATTACGATACAGAAAGTCTCTTGTGTCCCCAACACACCCAATACACTTGTCAGATGTATAGGTGCACTAGTTTGGCGAAGAGATAGTGAAATACAAGTGGTATAGATGATTATAAGTAGTAAACACGATCTGGAATAAAAATGGCAGCAAGCAAACATGTAACAAAACAACAAGTAAACGGTGTGCAATGCTTGGAAACAAGGCCTAGGGATCATACTTTCACTAGTGGACACACTCCCAACAAATATAACATGATTGAACAAATAAACAACTTCTCTTCACTATGGTACTCTGAATTACTCTCCTATTGAATAACACTAATCATTGCGTAGTGGCTACAGAAGCACCCCTTAAAGTTCATCAAGTACTTGACAAACACCACTCATAGAGATATCCAAATCAGATCACAACTCAAGATAGATATTATTGCAACATAAACCAAGTACTAACACGGTGCACACACTGTCAACATTACACCATGAAAGGAGGAATAGATCACTTCAATACTATCATAGTAATAATTATTCTCATAATCCATAAGAGATCACAATCATAGCCTAGACCAAGTACCACCATGATGCACGCACTATCACCGTTACACCATGGCAGGAGGAATAGATTACTTTAATAACACCACTAGAGTACACATAATATCTGAATAATAACATCTACTTGTTCAACATGATACAAAGCTCACGATCACATAAAGATCACATCATGGGAGAGAGAGGTGAACCACATAGCTACCGGTAGAGCCCTCAGCCCCGGGGATGAACTACTCCCTCCTCATCATAGGAGACAGCAAGGTTGATGGAGATGGCGGTGAGGTCGATGGAGACGGCGGAGACGGCGATGGAGACCGATGGAGATGGCTCCGGGGGCACTTCCCCGTCCCGGTAGGGTGTCGGAACAGAGACTTCTGTCCCCCGAAATTTGTCTTCGACGGCGGCGGAGCTACGGAACTGTTCTGGGAAAAACGTCGACTCCCCTAGGGTTTTCCGTCCCGAGGCTTCTTATAGGCGAAGGGGCGATGTCAGGAGTGGGGCCAGGGGCCCTCACGCTATGGCGGCGCGGCCAGACCCCTGGCCGCGCGAGCCATATGTGAGGAGGCCTGGTGGCCCCTCTCCTACTCTCCTTCGGATCTCTGGAAGTTTCCGGGTAAAATAAGACTTTAGGAACTTGTTTCGTCCAATTCTGAGAATATTTCCTGTGTATCACTTCTGAAACACAAAAACAGCAGAAAACAGGGAACTGGCACTGTGGCAACTCGTTAGTAGGTTAGTTCCGGAAAATGCATAAAAGTGCCACGAAGTGTAACGAAACAATGGGCAAATGGTGTAAAAACAAGCATGGAGCATCAAAAATTATAGATACGTTTGAGACGTATCACACCACAATTTAATGAGAGAATAGGCAAGTGAACTCATGAACCCCGGTCCAATTTACATCATAAGAAACACCTTTCCAACACTTTTGCATGCACTTTTATTTTTAGTACTAAATTATTCCGAAAATACAAAAACATATTTACTTCTTTACATATACAACCAAAACCCAAAAATATCATTACCATAGTGATATGTCTCAAACATATCTATAATTTTTGATGCTCCATGCTTGTTTATGCACCATTTGCTTTGTGTTTTGTTACACTTCGTGGTGTTTTTATGCATTTTCCAGAACTAACCGATTAACGAGATGCCACAGTGCCAGTTCCCTATTTTCTGCTGTTTTTGTGTTTCAGAAAAGCTACACATGAAATATTCTCAGAATTGGACGAAACAAAAGCCGAAGTTCCTATTTTTCCCAACGCGAGACAGAGTCCAAAGCTGAGACGGAGGGGCACCAGGGGCCGCCCACACCATGGGGTGGCGCGGGCCAGCCCCTGGCCGCACCACCAGGTGGTGGGGCCACCTGGCCCACCTCCTGACGCCGCCCTTCTGCCTATATATTCTTCTCGACGGGAAAACCCTAAAGGCCTGATCAATTTTCCACGAAACATACTGTAAGCCGCCGCCATTGTCGACGCGAGATCGGGAGGGTCCATAAGCTCTTCCCGACACCCTGTCGGAGAGGGGAATCACCACCGGAGGCCTTCTTCATCACCATGCCTGCCTCCGGAGTGATGTGTGAGTAGTCTACCTTGGACTACAGGTCCATAACAGTAGCTAGATGGATGTATTCTCCTCCATATGCTTCATATTTAGATCTTGTGAGCTGCCTATCATGATCAAGATCATCGTTGTGTAATTCTACATGTTGTGTTTGTTGGGATCCGATGAATATTGGTACTTTGTCAAGTTGATCTATTGATTTATCATCTTTATGTTATCTCTATGTTGTTTATGATCTTGCATGCTCTCCGTTGCTAGTAGATATCTTGGCCGAGTAGATGCTAGTGACTCCAAGAGGGAGTATTTATGCTCGATAGTGGGTTCATGCCTCTAGTAACTTGGGGGAGTGACAATAACCTCTAAAGTTGTAGATGTGATGTTGCTACTAGGGAGAAAATAACAATCTTGTGTTCAAGGATATTTGTATTGTTTACATTACACACTTTGCTTAAGGCGATAATCTGTTGCTTATAACTTAATACCCAACGGTTGCTCGGATGACATCCGGCGGGTGGATTATTAATCATAGATGCAGTGGGATTACGGTCTGTGTATTATGTTGTAATGCCCAAGTGAATCTCATAGTGATCCTCATGACATTTGTACGCTTGCTTTATTCTATCAATTGCCCAACTGTAATTTGTTTACCCAATATGTTATTTATCTTATGGAGAGACATCTCTAGTGAACTATGGACCCCGGTCCATTCTTTTACATTGTTATTACCGTTTACCATTTACTCGTTTTATTTACATTCTTGCAAACTACTATCTTTTATCACTCGATACGCTTAATCCTTTGTTTACAGCAAACCGGTGAGATTGACAACCTCACTGTAAGTTGGGGCAAAATACTTAGTTGTGTTGTGTGTAGGTTCCACGTTGCTGCTGGTGCAAAGCTACGCCCTGGACGAGGCGCCATATATAAATTGTCCGGATCTGTCACAAAGCTAGCAAGCATCAACCTTCGGAAGTTGGTTCTTTCTCCTACTGGTTCGATAAACCTTGGTTTTATACTGAGGGAAGACTTGCTGCTGTGCTCATCATACCTTCCTCTTGGGGTTCCCAACTGGGCGGTCATCTACACGCCATCAAGCAATTTTTCTGGTGCCGTTGCCGGGGAGAAAGAGGATTTCTGCAAGGGGAATCTCTCGCTTCCAATCTTTTACTTTGTTATTGTTTTGCTTTATTTTATTTTTGCTTGCATCTTTTTATCAAAAATACAAAAAATTAGTTCCTTTATAGTTGTTATTTTTTACTTGCCTGCTTTTAGTTTTGCTAAGATGGGTACTCCTGAGAACACCAAGTTGTGTGATTTCACTAGCACCAATAACAATGATTTTATCTGCACTCCTATTGCGCCACCTGCTCCTGAGGAAAATTTTTATGAGATTAAACCTGCTTTGTTGAATCTTGTTATGAAAGAGCAATTTTCTGGTGTTAGTACTGATGATGCTGCAGCTCATCTCAAAAATTTTGTTGAGCTATGTGAGATGCAAAAGTACAAGGATGTAGATGGTGATATTATTAAGCTAAAGTTGTTTCCTTTCTCTTTAAGAGGAAGAACCAAGGATTGGTTGCTATCTTTGCCTAGAAATAGTATTGATTCTTGGGTTAAGTGTAAGGATGCTTTTATTGGAAAATATTATCCTCCTGCTAAGATTATAGCTTTCAGAAGTGATATTATGAAGTTTAGACAGTTTGATAATGAACATGTTGCTCAAGCTTGGGAAAGAATGAAATCTCTGATAAAGAATTGTCCCACTCATGGACTGACTACTTGGATGATTATCCAAACCTTTTATGCAGGACTAAATTTTTCTTCAAGAAATCTCTTGGATTCAGCTGCTGGAGGCACTTTTATGTCCATCACCTTGGGCGGCTCAACAAAGCTTCTTGATAATATGATGGTAAATTATTCTGAGTGGCACACCGAGAGAGCTCCACAAGGTAAGAAGGTAAATTCTGTTGAAGAAACCTCTTCCTTGAGTGATAAGATTGATACTATTATGGCTATGCTTGTTAATGATAGATCTCATGTTGATCCTAATAATGTTCCTTTAGCCTCTTTGGTTGCTCAAGAAGAGCATGTTGATGAACTTCATTAGAAATAATAATTTCAACAACAATGCTTATAGGAACAATTTTGCTAGTAACAATTATAGGCATTATCCTTCTAATAGTGATAATGGCTATCTTGGTAGACCTAGAATGCCTAGTGAAGAAAGGATTTAGAAGTTTAAAGGGCTACTAAGAATTTTATGCAGATGCAATATGAGCAGAACAAGTTATTCACCAAGACCATGGAGGAACAATGTGCCTTGTTGAAGACTATTAGTTATCAACTTGATAATTTGAATAGGGATATTCCTGAGTTGTAAGCTAAGGTTTCAAAAGCTGAAACCAATATTTCATCTTTGTCTGATGCACAATCTTCTTTGATTAATAGAATGGCTGCTAAACCTGATCCTTTTGCTGCTACTAATGCCATTCAAGTTAGATTTGATGAAAATGTTAGGATGTTAGCAGAATTGCATGCTAGGTGGGAAAGAGAAGATGAGATGGCTAGAAATATGAAGGTTTGTACCATTACCACCTCTAGTGATGTTTTTTCAAATGCTAGCAATCCTCTTACTTTGATTGGTGTAGAGAAAACTCCTACTCCTTGTGCGAAAAAGCCTAAAACTGCAAAAACTTTTTCTACAAAAAGTGCTGAAATTTTTCAGAGTATGGGAGACAATAGCTCTACTTCTTTTAATGATTTTGATGTTGATGGTTGCAATATATCTGAAGTTATTTTGTTCTTGAAAAATCTTGCTTTAAGTCCTAATGCTAGTTCTATGAATGTTGCTTTTACAAAGCATATTACAAATGCTCTCATGAAAATTAGGGAAGAAAAGTTGAAACAAAAGGTTTCTATTCCCAAGAAGTTAGAAGATGGTTGGGAGCCCATCATTGATATGAATGTGAATGATTTCGATTGTCATGCTTTATATGATCTTGGTGCAAGCATTTCTATTATGCCTAGAAAAATTTATGATATGCTTGGTTTACCACCGCTTGAAAATTGTTATTTTGATGTTCCTCTTCCTGATGTTGCTAAGAAGAAACCTTTGGGAAGGATTAATGATGTTATTATTATGGTTAACAATAACCTTGTTCCCGTTGATTTCCTTGTTTTGGATGTTGAATGCAATGCTTCATGTCCTATTATTTTGGGAAGAGCTTTTCTTAGAACTGTTGGTACCATCATTGATATGAAGGAAGGCACCATTAAATATCAATTTCCACTCAAGAAAGGTATGAAACACTTCCCTAGAAAGAGAAAGAAATTAATTTTTGACTCTATTCTTAGAGCAAATTATGAACTTGATGCTTCATCGCTTGATATTACTTGATTTCCACTTCCTGCGCCTAGCTCAAATGCGTTAAAGAAAAGCACTCTTGGGAGATAACCCAATGTTTTATTTTCAGTACTTCTTCTTTTTGTTGAGTCTTGGAAGTTATTGCTACTTTAATGACCTCTCCTTATCATTTTATGTCGTTTTTGTGCCAAGAAGAACCTATAATTTGAGGGGGGTAAGATTTGGGGAAGTTGCTGTCCTGAAACAGATTTCTGCGCTGCACCGTGAAAATTCTCAGAATATCTTTTTGATCTACGATTTCTTGTGCACATGCCCCAGGTTATTTCCAAATGTTTATTAGTTTTGCACTTTTCTATTTGAGCAACATAAGGTCCTCGGAAAAATCGATCTTTGTCAGCTGTTCCATTTTGACAGATTTCTGCCACTATTTGTGTACTCTCGATCACTTTCTTTTTGAGTTCTTTTGATCACGGAACTTTTGAGGAAGTTGCTATAGTAGCTTATGCTTTAATGGATGATATATTTGAGTTTGAAACTGAACCAAAAGAGTAGATGTACTATCATGCTTACACTAATGTTGCTAATAGAATTGTGTGAAGTTTTGTATGAAGGAAGTTTTCAAGTGTAGGGAAAGGAGAGTGATGAGATGAGATGAAGTATGGACAAAAGCTAAATCTTGGGGATGCCCATGTCACCCCAAGAAATATCAAAGAGGTACAAGCATCAAAGCTTGGGGATGCCCCAAGGCACCCCTTCTTCATCGGCAAAAATCAGGTCACCTTTCAAGACACTATATTTTTATTGCTTCATGTACTATGCGTTTTTCTTGGAGCGTCTTTACTTTCGCTTTCAGTTTTATTTTGTTTTGTTTGCTGCAATAAATGGTTGGACCCTAGCAAATTTCTTTTGGAGAAGACACACTCCGTTTTTCATTGCCAAGAACACTCTAGTTTTCACTTTTATCGTTCAACGAGTGTTCTCTTTTTCTAGTACTGCATTTAGCTTTCGTTTTTTGCCTTGATTTTTGTTCAGATCTTGTTATATATTTGTATCAAGGTGTATTTAGACCACTGGTATATGTTGGTTTTCATCTCAAAAAGGGTTATAAAAAGGTTGAATGGTGTTGGAAAAGAGAAAAAAGTTTCATGCCTATAGCGGTACAAATGGGAGCTTGTTTAGACTGTGGCTTAGACTTTTGCATGTCATGCTTGATGTTATTTTGACAGTATGCTTAGTAATTTTGCTGTAGCATGACTTGTCTCAAATGACTGAGATTGCTTAATGTGCCTTTGAAAGAATCATGCGTTGTTTTTATTATATGGGAGCATATTATTGTGGTTTTCTCCTTTGATGCTTTATTTGGGTTGACTTGGCGCATGCTTACAACATGTTTGACTCTAACAAGTCGCCATAAGCCTCTATGATTATTTGGTTTTTGACTTGTGATACCACTTTATGCTTCGGTTAATGATGTTTTGTCGCTATGCATGATTATGGCCGTTATTGCTCTCTTAGTTGGTCGCTCCCAGTCTTTTGCTAGCCTTCATTTTGTACTGAGAGGGAATACTTCTCGTGCATCCAACTCCCAAAAAACAAAGTTTTCCAATGTGTCCACCATATCCACCTATTAGCAATTTGCTATTCCAAGCACATTCGTCTTGCTTTTATCTATCCTTCAAATTAAACTTTTTGTGTTATGTGAAAATTAGTCAGTAAAGCTCTCACGAACCTGACGACACACTTTACTTTTCTTGCTTTTAATAAATTTGACCATTGTGGCTCTCTTATGTTGACATTATGCTTGCAAGTTGTAAGTTGAAAGTTAGCCCAGCCATGCCGTCATGGGGCAAGCTTTCAACATTGCACTTTCTCTCATTTAGTTGATATCGTGATTTTTGTTTATGGATACATGCGATGTGAAATAAGTTGGGAACTTGTGAGCTCATGGAGTTTGTATATGTGTTAGATAAACGCTTGGGCTGCTAATCTAAGCCATGAATCATTCATGGTGGAAATTTACAGCATGCTCATAGTGGACATTCGATGACGCATCTTAAAATAAAAAGCTATACCCATGGTAAATAAAAGAGATGCCGAGGTGTTCATTATCTATTTGTCTTGTCATTTTGATGTGGGCTTGTTCCATGTCATCGGGCAAGAGGTACCCCGTTGGCGTTCTCGATGATACATGTATGCTTAAAATGACAAGAACTTGCTTGGGACCTAAGTCGAGTAGCATGAGATTTGGGTATTCGTACTTCACGGGACATGAGATTTTCAACTTATGATTTGTTAAGCATATGCTTCATAATTGTATTCGCATTAACCTTAACCACTAAAGATGCCTATGATGGGGGCAATGAGAGCTCAAAGCTAGTAAGTATTATAATTTTTGGAGGTTTATAAAACTTGCAATCACTGCTTCCCTCTGCACATGTTCTTTCTTTTACTTTTATGTTGAGTCTCCACCTTCTACCTTTATGCATCGTCTAAGAGAGCATAGTTGTCATTCTGAGTATAATGTGCATAGTCCCAAAATTTATTATTGATTGATTCATGATTATAGTTTTGCTTGTTCTTAAATTATTTATATCTCGTCGCCCTCTTAAACTTGAAGGTGTCCTATGCATTTATGTTTTGCTATTCCATGAAGGACAAGCTGAAAACCACTTTACTATGTTTTTCTATATGGTCGAAACACACACTTGACTTTCAATGCATCATTACTCATGATCTTTCGTTTGTGTTACTCTTCATGTTATAATATGGTTGCTAAGTTTTATTGTCAAGATTATGTCTTTTATGCCCATGTTTAGAGTACTTTGATCTCAGCACTCAATGCTTTACATCGTTTGATCAAGATTGTGTTGGTGCATGTCACCTAAAAAATTATTGATTTGTTATCACTTACCTACTCGAGGACGAGCAGGAGTTAAGCTTGGGGATGCTTGATATGTCTCAAACGTATCCATAATTTTTGATACTCCATGCTTGTTTATGCACCATTTGCTTTGTGTTTTGTTACACTTCGTGGCGTTTTATGCATTTTCTAGAACTAACCTATTAACGAGATGCCACAGTGCCAGTTCCCTGTTTTCTGCTGTTTTTGTGTTTCAAAAAAGCTACACATGAAATATTCTCGGAATTGGACGAAAGAAAAGCCGAAGTTCCTATTTTTTCCGACGTGAGACAGAGTCCAAAGCTGAGACGGAAGGGCACCAGGGGCCGCCCACACCATGGGGTGGCGCGGGCCAGCCCCTGGCCGCGCCACCAGGTGGTAGGGCCACCTGGCCCACCTCCTGACACCGCCCTTCTGCCTATATATCCCCCTCGACGGGAAAATCCTAAAGGCCTGATCAATTTTCCACGAAACATACTGTAAGCCGCCGCCATCGTCGACGCAAGATCAGGAGGGTCCAGAAGCTCTTCCCGACACCCTGCCGGAGAGGGGAATCACCGCCGGAGGCCTTCTTCATCACCATGCCTGCCTCTAGAGTGATGTGTGGGTAGTCTACCTTGGACTACGGGTCCATAACAGTAGCTAGATGGATGTCTTCTCCTCCATGTGCTTCATGTTTAGATCTTGTGAGCTGCCTATCATGATCAAGATCATCGTTGTGTAATTCTACATGTTGTGTTTGTTGGGATCCGATGAATATTGGTACTTTGTCAAGTTGATCTATTGATTTGTCATCTTTATGTTATCTCTATGTTGTTTATGATCTTGCATGCTCTCCGTTGCTAGTAGATATCTTGGCCGAGTAGATGCTAGTGACTCCAAGAGGGAGTATTTATGCTCGATAGTGGGTTCATGCCTCTAGTAACTTGGGGGAGTGACAATAACCTCTAAAGTTGTAGATGTACTGTTGCTACTAGGGCGAAAACAACAATCTTGTGTTCAAGGACATTTGTATTGTTTACATTACACACTTTGCTTAAGGCGATAATCTGTTGCTTCCAACTTAATACCCAACGGTTGCTCGGATGACATCCGGCGGGTGGATTATTAGTCATAGATGCAGTTGGATTATGGTCTATGTATTATGTTGTAATGCCCAAGTGAATCTCATAGTGATCCTCATGACATTTGTACGCTTGCTTTATTCTATCAATTGCCCAACTGTAATTTGTTTACCAAGCATGTTATTTATCTTATGGAGAGACAACTCTAGTGAACTGTGGACCCCGGTCCATTCTTTTACATTGTTATTACCGTTTACCATTTACTCACTTTATTTACATTCTTGCAAACTACTATCTTTTACCACTCAATACGCTTAATCCTTTGTTTACAGCAAACCGGTGAGATTGACAACCTCACTGTAAGTTGGGGCAAAGTACTTGGTTGTGTTGTGTGCAGGTTCCACATTGCTGCTGGTGCAAAGCTACGCCCTAGACGAGGCGCCATATATAAATTGTTCGGAGCTGTCGCGAAGCTAGCGAGCATCAACCTTCGGAAGTTGGTTCTTTCTCCTACTAGTTCGATAAACCTTGGTTTCATACTGAGGGAAGACTTGCTGTTGTGCTCATCATACCTTCCTCTTGGGGTTCCCAACTGGGCGGTCATCTACACGCCATCACATAGCATATTTACTTTATTACATTATTATTTACTTTACCATCTTGCATATCATATATACTTTTACTTACATTCACACCTTGTGCTTGACAACCACTCGGTGGAGTTGGGGACACAGGAACGGGGAATTGTTTTGCAGGTTGCTGGAAGAAGAATGAGCGGAGCTTTTTCGACTGTTCCTCGAGAGTTTGATATAAACCCCGAGTTTCCTCGTGGGGAAAATTTGCTCTTGCTACAACACTCTGCACTTAGAGTCCCAACTTGGCACACTTGTTTAGTGTCATCACTTATTGGGTCTCGGCCTTGTCGAGGACAGTAGAGGCTACCTTGGGGCAAGCGCAATGTCCAACTTGTGCCTCAGCTACCACGGGGCCAAAGAAGGAGATGTTATGGTCACGCGTAGCGCCGGAGATGCCGGCGGCCAGAAGGGAGAGCATGGAGTGGAAGGAGATCCATGAGAAGGCGAGTTTCTTGTTTTCCTTTCTGAGTCAGGCGAGGAGGCGCATGGAGAGCATGGCCTGGTCATCGCCCCCTAAAGGGGGGACCGAGGCACCCCCGTCCCCTCAGACTCAGCTCCCTCCCCTCTCCCTTCCCCCGCCGCTTCCGGGCAAAGCCAGTGTGGCGGTGGTCTCCTTCTCTCCCTCGTGTTGGCTAGTCCTATCGAGGCTAGCTCGACCCGGTGGCCAATATGATATTATATGATGCTCATTATGTGAAGATTTAGTAAAAAACATCAGAGAATCATAGAACTGTGATGTTTTTGCGAAAATGTGACGTTTTTAACTACATCATCATAGAATGAGCATCATAGAATATCATACTTGTTGTTGTGGAAGGCGCCGACCCTGACCCTCTTGGTGCGCCTCCCGTCGAGGTGGCCTTGGTTGGACGGTTGCGGTGGTGCTGCCCCTGTTCG
Organism: Dactylis glomerata; assembly: GCA_007115705.1. Lineage (NCBI taxonomy): Eukaryota > Viridiplantae > Streptophyta > Magnoliopsida > Poales > Poaceae > Dactylis > Dactylis glomerata. The sequence continues at coordinate 1,044,128 of QXEO01000271.1, forward strand.
TCGGTGCTGTAAGGTTGGTGGGAAGGCTAGATCTTGGCCCACGCGCCTAGATCTAGGCCTGGCAGGCCCGAACGCCCCCACAAACCTATTTTTCCCATCTTGGCCTCCTTTGTGGTACATTGTGGATGAACGGCAGAGGCATATGGAAGTGTCTGAGCAGCAGGTACCGGACATGCGTAGTGGCTAGAGGCCAATCGACTTGTCCGCTCGGCTATGTCGGAACCATGTTGGGCTTGGGTGATGTCCTTGCTGGCTCTTTGGGATTGGGTCCTTGGATTGGCGCATGCTCGTCAGGGTAGGCACCATGCTAAAACTGCATTGTCTCATGCGGCTATGGTCTGTTTTCCCTCCGACCAGTTTGGTCGCGCTAGTGCAGGAGTTGGTACGCTGAGGCTGGTACAGCCATCATGGTGCCATCGATCTAGCGTCATTAGTGATGTCTAGATCTGGGTCTGGCTGGGCCTAGCCAGCTCTTGCGTTCATCCTGCGGGCCTGTCTAGTTGGGACTAGATCATAGCGCAGCTGGGTTGGGGGTGCAGCAGTAATTTCTTCTCTGTGTTTGATCTGCATCCTCGCGATGGCTACCGGATATTTGATCATGGTGGACCTTGGCAAAAGCTGCGCATGGCTTTGGTCGGTGCCGGTGATGGCGTCACCTCCGGGTGTTGTTCCCTTGTTGAAGGCGTCCTGATGATGTTCCACTAGTTCAAATTGATGGACTCTATCCCTCCGTCTCAAGCTGCTTCCCTTGGTGGCCTCTCTTTGCGCATGCCTCTCTAGTAGTGTCTTAGGGATCACCGTGTGACCTCCCGCTGGTGTCATAGCCCTCTTTTAGTGTTGGCCTGGCTGCTTTTACATGGTATTGTTGCGGTTGCTGGCGGCTTCCCTAGCGCTTGGGGGGGGGGGGTTGCTAGGTCAGCGCCTGGCCATAGCTGTTGCCGGTGTGCCTATCCCAAAGCCACTAGAAGATGTTGTGTTTTTTGTCTGGACCTAGCCCGAGCTCTAGGGCTGGTGGTTTTGGATCTGAGTGAAAACTTTGTAGGACCTCGGTCTCTGCCTTCGATGATGACGCATTCTCATGCCATGCATCTTCTTGGAGGCATCATCGCAAGTCTCCACATCCTTTGGATCCTCAAGTTCTGCCAGGGTGCCGGCCCATCGTTGATCCCCGTTGGGCTGCAGTTTTGGTGCGGTGGAGGTTTGTTGGTGTGGACATGGCAGTGGTTGCTCCGGTGCAAGAGAAGATAAGCCCCCCTCATCATGGATCAAGCTGGCACTTCGGCTTGACGTCTTCTATGTTTTGTTCTGTCATTGGTTTCGGTGTATGCTTTGCGTGTGTTGTAACTCATGGTGTAACTTCTAGCCGGTTGATAGCTTCGTTAATTCAAAGTCAGGCTCATTTCGAGCCTTTCGTCTAACAAAATGGAACGTAATACCTAGTAGTGTACTAGGTAGGTTTAAATAGGACACAGAAGTATGATTTAGTCTTTTACACGCTAAGTCGAACTATACCGCGTACAACTCAGCGTCATAATAGAAAAAAGATACTCAAATTACTTCTGTAGTACTTTGTACGCAATACCGAAATATGTGGTGATGTATAAGTCGATGTCTCTGAAAAATTGTGTCGACTGATAATGGTTCTGTTTGTGTGTGCTAGATAGATCAAATCCAAGTGGTACTGTAGGTGCATCATTAGACTCGTGATCTGAGAGAGAGAGTAAACAGAGAGAGATACCTGTGCCGGTGTTCGACGAGCTCGAACCAGAGGCCATCAGAGAGATGCGATGGTGTTAGCGTCGGTGAGAGAGTGGTGGCTCGGTGGAACTTCCCATCGGCCAAAACGCCTAAGCTAGATCGGTAGGTGGTATCGGTGGGGGGCTATGGCGCACGGTGAACCTCGTACCATGTGCGTCCGACCCCCCACCTCTTTATATGGCGCTGCCGACAGGGGCCCACCAACCAGATGGGGTTGGGCGCCCCCGATCAGGGCGCGTGAGAGGGGAAATGGATCGAGTCGTTGGACTCGGTCCTTGAACGTTGGAGATCATCCTAACATTCTCCCCCTTGATCTCAACTGTACTTTTAACTTTAACTTTACACTTTACTCGTTTCATCATGGATCAGTACATAGAGCATGTTTCATCGTCACATCTCAATTGCCAATAGAATCAGACAGCCACTATACACTTCTCTGTTTTTGAAACAAATTATGTTACTTTTGGGCCTCTTATGATCCAGGAATCATAGGCTTCCCATTAAACCCATGCCGGCTAAGTGTTCCTTAAACACACTGGGTGGTAAGCCTTTCGTTAGCGGATCCGCAAGCATATCATTTGTCCTTATATGCTCGAGACTTATAGTTTGATCCTGGATTTTATCTTTCACAACATAATACTTTACTTCTATTGGTCTGGTAGCTTTACTCGACTTGTTGTTGTGAGCATAAAATACTGCAGGCTGGTTGTCACAGTACATCTTTATTGGTTTGTCAATACAATCCACCACTTTCAAGTCGGGTATAAATTTCTTTAGCCATAACACCTGATTCGTGGCCTCAAAACATGCTATAAATTTGGCATACATCATGGATGATGCAACTATTGTCTGTTTGCAGCTTCTCCACGAAATAGCCCCTCCTGCGAGAGTGAACACATATCCAGTTGTGGACTTTCTTTCATCTTTGTCTCCCGCATAATCTGCATCTGAATACCCTTTTATCTCTAGGGAATCAGATCTTCTATAGGTTAGCATGAGGTCTTTTGTGCCTTGCACATAATGCAATACTTTCTTTACCATCTTCCAGTGCTCTATGCCTGGATTTGACTGATATCTACCGAGTACCCTGGTGGTAAAAGCTAAGTCAGGGCGAGTGCACACTTGTGCATACTGTAAGCTTCCAACAGCCGAAGCGTATGGTACTGCTTTCATTTGATCGATCTCATATTGATTCTTGGGGCATTGATATTCCCCAAAACTGTCGCCCTTGACTATAGGAGTAGGCTAAGCTAAGCAAGCTATATGTCAACTAGCAAGCTAAGCAAGATACAAGTAGTAAAGGTAATAAAGGATAGAGGTAACCAAGAGTGGAGCACACAGAGACACGGATGTAATTCCCGTAGTTCCTTCCTTTTTAGGGGAAGTACGTCTACGTTGGAGGGGTGTGGTTGCCACACAGGCCTAACCAACGCCACAAAGGCTCACCCTATTCTCCGGTGCAAGCTTCCGCCACAAAGGCCTAGCTCACTTTCCACTAAGGGATTCCTCAAGGCGGAACCGGCCTTTACAAAACTTGGGGCACAACTCCACAACTGAATTGGAGGCTCCCAAGCACCACAAAGATCTCAATCAACAAGTATCAAGATTTCAATCACACAAACAAGGTCAAGGGACACAAGGGAACCCAAGACCAAAGGGCCCTCTAGCAAATGAGAGGGGAAATCAAATCGCTTTGGTGAGGATGTAGATCAAGGCCTTCTCCTTCGATTCTCCAAAGATCAACGACTTTGGTGGGTTGAGGGAGGAGATCTTGCTAATTTGGTGGCTCCAAAATGGGGTCTTTTCTTCACAGCTCGAGCAGCTTGAGGCTGAAGAAGGGGAGGGGTATTTATAGCCCCTCCCAAAATGTAGCCGTTGCTGACTTGGAGGGGCGGATAATCCGGCCAAAGTTGGGCCGGATAATCCGGCTGGCCGGATAATCCGGCCCCTGGCCGGAATATCCGCCCCCCCTACCTGGGTGACGCCGCGCCAGGTCCTTAGCAGAATTTCAGCCACCCCCGGGGGAGGGCGGATTATCCGGCCAAGTCTAGGGCGGAATATCCGGCTGGCCGGATTATCCGGCCCCTGCCCGGAATATCCGGCCCCCCTATCTGGGTGACGCCGCGATAAGTCCTTAGCTGTTTTTCGGCCAGCCCAGAGGGGGCGGATTATCCGGCCACCCCTGGCCGGATTATCCGGCCTGACATTTCTTCAAATGAAAAACCTGCAAATCTTAGCACACAATTATTATCACTAATGTTGTTATCTAACACACAAAATCTGAGGGAAACAAAGTTTACACTTTCAATCTCCCCCTTTTTGGTGTTAGATGACAACACTAGGATTTGCAAGAAAGGTCGAATAATTCAAACAACGAATAATTGATCAAAATACACAGCTCCCCCTAGATGTGTGCAACTTCACCAATGAGTTTAGAAGAGACATACCATTGCATAGATAACTCAAATATTATGGATTATGGAATCCCGAATATGATAATATGATATGCCGGGCAATAATTCCATAGCCATTTCACCAATAACCATGAGCTGATAAAAATAAGTGAACAACACATAATGATCCACATAGCATATTAAGAACATATGACATAGTCTCATACACCACATGGTAGCATATAAACGACACGAAGTTCAACCACACACAAAGTTCGACTTAAGACAAACGAAATAAGAAGAAACACAAGCGCCAAAGAATGATAAGCGCGCAAGCTTGTGTTTCCACCCATGCAAATCCCGACAAATTCCTAATAGAACTACTTCTCCCCCTTTGGCATCAAGACACCAAAAAAGGGAGAAGAGCGATGCTACACGTCCCGAGAAATCACTCGTCCACGTCATCGAAGTCCTCATCAGCATAATCTCCGCCATCACCCTCGTCATCTCCAGCATCTTCATCCTCATCATCAAAGTCCTCCTCAGCCTCAAAGTCCTCCTCAGCCTCTGCACGAGCACCTCCTGCGGGAGCATCTGGAGCATCAAAGAGATGCTTCTGCATATCCACCCAGTTGTAGCGATCGGTGTTCCAAGCATTATAGGCCACAGGAGCAGTAGGAGTGGGATCGGCGGTCTGAGCACCACTGAGACGGTGAAGGATAAGCTGCTGAGTGTCCTGGATGCTCTTCCTCTCGACATAGGCCTGGTAGTTCTCACGGTGGATCTCTACCTTCATGCACAGAACATTCCGCTCAAACCAGCTGAGCTTCCTCACCTCCCTAGACACAACAGATGCAGCAGCCCTCTGTTCACGAGCAGTAGCACTAGTCCTCGCATCAGCCATGAAAGTGTCAGGATATGCAGCTGAAGGAGCAGATTTCGCCTTTCTCTTGATATACATCTTCTTGACCTTGTGCTCCACACAGTCATCATGAATATCATAGTCTCCAAGGACATGCTTAATGAGAAGCATGATGAAAGGAGCATATGGCACAGTGTTCCTCTGAATAATAGCATCCTTGATCTCATAGAAGATGAAGTCCATCACATCAAGGGTAAAGTCCTCAGCAGGGTCAGTCGACGTGGCACACTCATGAGCAAAAGCAAGCAGATCAACCAGAGAGGTGCGAATGGCATCATTGTTGCCACCACTAGGAGCAATGTTCTCCCTGAAAATGCGGACCAGCTGATCATAAAGCGGATGTAGGCCATTGATGAAGCCCACAACACCTGTGGAGTCATAGAGGTCATGGAGCTTGTCCTTGTCAGGCTTGTTCCCCGGGTTGTGAATACGCCGACCCACTGGGGTCTCTCCATTGTACGCATACCCCAAGAGAGAGGCAAACGTAGGAAAGTCCGATGTGCACTCATGTTCGCCGGTCATCCACTTCATAGACTTCTGAGCATTGGGCAAAATCACCAGAGTAGCATAGAACTGCTTGATAAGACCGGGATTGTAGTCGCACTGAATGTTGGCTAATCCCATCAAACCCAACTTCTCAATCACAGAGAGTGCTTCATCAAAGTAAGACTTACTGCGGAGGTGATCAAAGTCAATCGGATGCATTGGACGGCAAGGATTCTTGAAAGGCTCATAAATATCACGAAAAATCCCCCACTGCTCCTCATTCCAGAAACCCCTATCTTCAATGTCTTCATCTCTTGCAGTAGCATACCAATTGTTCCTCCGCACAAGAATGTACTCGGCCTCTGGCATCTTCTTGTAGTCAGGACGAGGTTCTTTGCCTTTGCGACGACGGGCACGAGCTTTGGCAACCTTGGCAGCTTTCTCCTGCTCAGCCTTCCTAGCAGCATCCCTCTGTGCCCGCCGGATAGCAATCTCATCCAGAAGAACTCCTTCCTCATTCCGAACAAGCCGACGCTTGCGCTTCGGCATACTCGGACCACCTGTGAAAGAGAGATGCACGGAGAGCATGGGGATAAGAGTATGCACACGAGTATCGGAAAAGATCAAAGAACCATGTAGTATGAATAAACAACCTTCACCAAAACAGCAAATTGAGAGCAGCAACAAAAAAAATGACAGATATCTTCCCAGGCCGGATTATCCGGCCAGGGGGGGGCGGATAATCCGGCCCCCTTGAAAAAAATTTCTACGAGTTGCTGCAGCCTACAATTTGATAGATCGGGAAGAAAGTACCATACAACATGATTCAGGAAAACAACACCTAGAGAGCAAAATCACCAAGAACAAGAAGGGGTAAAGACACATCCAATGAGAAGAGCAATACCCGCATCCATTGCGAAATCTGCTTGGTGAATGCCTTCCGGGGGAGAAGGAGAGCAACCTCCGAAGAAATCAGGCCAAACGGTTGGCCGGAGCTCTGGCGGCGGCGATGGGAAGGAGGCGGCGGCGGCAGGGATCACCTGGAAGGGGTGGGGAGGGAACTACCCTAGGGCAGCCCGACCCGCCCCCTTATATACCCAGGGTCACTACGGCCGGATTATCCGGCCAGGAAGGGGCGGATAATCCGGCCCCCCGGATATTCCGGCCCAGAGAGGGCGGATATTCCGGCCTGGAGCCAGCAAACTGGCCAACTCGAATTTTTCAAAAACAGATGTTGTTTTGATGAAAAATTTGAACTCGTGTGCATAGATAGATGTCTTGAGAGAGGATGGCTTAGGTGAGAGAGCAAACACGGAGTGGTTCTCGGCACTTAACATTGCAAGAGCAAATCGGCTAAAAATCCAATGCAAGTGCCTTCCCATCTCAAAAAAAATAAGAAAAAACATCGGGAGAGAACCTCAAATAAGATATGCAATGAATCAACTCTTCGCAAAGAAGAGGTCGGTGGCCGAAGCCACCATGTTTGAGTGTTATGGCATTGGACCGCGAAGATGTATCTTGAGTCCATAACCACTACTCATCATTGAAGCTCAAAAATCATAAAATGATATTAAGAGAATGATATGATTACTATCGGCATTATGGGGGAGGGATAGCCCAATTAATTAGGACCGCACTCCCCCTATCTCCATGCCCACACCTAAACCAAACAAGCATTGAAATATAGGTGTATTTGCAAGATGTTCAAGCCACACTCCTTGAATCGATGATATTTAGCTCATTCCTCAAATATCCAAATCTTGCTTCATCAAGAGGCTTCGTGAATATATCGGCAAGTTGATCCTTGGTGCTCACATAAGCAAGCTCAATATCACCACGGGCAACATGATCCCTAATGAAATGATTCCGGATCTCAATATGCTTGGTTCTTGAATGTTGCACCGGATTATAGGCGATCTTGATAGCACTTTCATTGTCACATAAAAGAGGCACTTTGTCACAATTGACACCGTATTCCTTCAAAGTTTGCCTCATCCATAACAATTGAGTGCATCCACTTGCGGCGGCAATGTATTCGGCTTCGGCGGCGGAGAGAGATATACAATTTTGCTTCTTAGAAGACCAACACACCAAAGACCTACCAAGAAATTGGCAAGCTCCGGAGGTTGATTTCCTATCATCCTTGTCACCGGCCCAATCCGAATCCGTGAAGCCACAAAGAGAGAAATCCGAGCCTTTGGGATACCAAAGACCATAAGTTGGGGTATGAACCAAATATCGAAAGATTCTCTTAACCGCCATAAGGTGGCTTTCTTTAGGAGCGGCTTGATACCTTGCACACACACCTACACTCAACACAATATCGGGTCTAGATGCGCAAAGGTAAAGCAAAGAACCGATCATAGAACGGTATACCTTTTGATCCACATCTTTACCATTGGGATCAAGTTCAAGATGACATTTTGTGGCCATTGGTGTTGCGGCTCCATTAAGTTCCTTCATCTTGAACCTCTTGAGCATGTCTTGGACATATTTAGCTTGATAGATGAAAGTCCCTTCTTTCAATTGCTTGATTTCAAAACCAAGAAAGAACTTCATTTCGCCCATCATAGACATCTCGAACCTATCGGTCATAAGCTTTGAAAATTCATCATTAAAAGCTTTGTTAGTAGAGCCAAAGATAATATCATCAACATATAGTTGGCATATGAAAAGCTCCCCATTGACCCTCTTAGTAAAAAGAGTAGGATCGATTTGCCCAACTTCAAACCCACGGTCTACCAACAACTCCCTAAGGTGCTCATACCACGCACGTGGGGCTTGTTTAAGGCCATAGAGTGCCTTATGGAGTTTGTAGACATGGTTAGGGAAGTTGAGATCCTCAAACCCCGGGGGTTGCTTAACATACACTTCCTCTTTTAATGGACCATTAAGAAATGCACTCTTAACATCCATTTGTTGCAACTTAAAATTATGATGAGTGGCATATGCAAGAAGGATACGGATGGACTCAAGACGAGCCACGAGAGCATAAGTTTCTCCAAAGCCAATGCCTTCAACTTGAGAGAAACCTTGAGCAACCAATCTTGCCTTGTTCCTCACAACAATTCCATGCTCATCTTGCTTGTTCTTGAATATCCACTTTGTGCCAATCACATTGCGGCACTCCTTTGGCTTCTCTACTAACACCCAAACATTATTGCGCTTGAAGTTGTTGAGTTCTTCATGCATAGCATCCAACCAATCCGGATCTTCAAGAGCTTCAAATACTTTCTTGGGTTCAACCATGGAGATATAAGCATGATGAGAGCTAAATTGTGCCAATTGACGCCGGGTTGACACTTTGCTTCTTAAATCTCCAATAACCCTCTCAAGGGTATGACCTTTAAGTTCCAAGTCTCTTTCAACTCTTTTCTTGCGACGGGCTTCGATCTCCTCATTAGACCTTGAAGGAGATACTTGATCATCTTGATCATTTTGGTCCCCGTCTTGACCATCAAATTGACCTTGATCATCATTGTCTTCATGAGTAGGTTGATCTTGGTCATGTGAAGAATTGGGGGCGGTTGAGATAACCGGAGAGGATGGAGGTGCCCCTTCTTCTTCATAAAGGTCCTTGTCTTGTTCTTCGGTTGGTGCATTAGTTGCTTCCTTGGGAGAGGCTTGTTGAGCTTGTGAAGATGAAGGCTCCACTTGAGTAGAGCATAGTCCTTCCCGGTCGGCCACAAGGTGTCCCTCAATGGGGCGGAAAAATCCCACGCCCATTCTTCCTATGGCTTCTCGAGGTATTTCATCATCTACATCACAAGAAACAACATCTCGCCCCCCTTGGGAGCCGTCATTCTCTTCGAATACCACACTACAAGATTCTTCAACACGCCCGGTGGACTTGTTGAAGACTCGATAAGTGTGGGACTCGGCACCATAACCAACAAAAATACCTTCTATTGCTTTTGGATCAAATTTACCTAAACGAACTCCTTTTCTTTTAAAGAAACACTTACACCCGAAAACCCGGTAGTAGGAGATGTTGGGCTTGCTTCCGGTGAGTATTTCATATGGAGTCTTGTTTAGGCCTTTGCGGAGGAAGAGCCGGTTTGAAGAATGACAAGCCGTAGAGATAGCTTCGGCCCAAAAGTTGTATGGAGACTTAAATTCCGCCAACATGGACCTAGCCATATCCATAAGAGTCCGGTTCTTCCTTTCGGCTACACCATTTTGTTGAGGGGTATATGCAGCGGAATATTGATGATGAATCCCCTCATCACTAAGAAATCCATTTAAGGTGTAGTTCTTGAACTCCGAGCCATTGTCACTTCTTATTGCCAAAATAGTTTGACCATGTTGACGTTCAACTTCCTTGGCAAAGTCGATGACGGTTTGTTGAGTCTCACTCTTATGCTTGAAGAAGTAAACCCAAGTATATCTTGAATAGTCATCAACAATCACCAAACAATATTTCTTCCCACCAAGACTTGCATGAGAGGGAGGACCAAAAAGATCCACATGAAGGAGCTCCAAGATCCTCTTGGAAGAAATGATAGTCTTGCTTGGGTGGGGAGAATCATGCATTTTTCCTAGAACGCAAGCCCTGCAAACACGATCTTTGGCAAAAGAAACATTCTCTTTTAGTCCGAGTATGTGGCCACCCTTGTGAAGGCTTTGCAAAGTTCTCATATTGACATGGGATAAACGGCGATGCCAAAGCCAACCCACATCGGCCTTTCCAAATAAACACATTGCACTTGTAGTGGTTTTCCCCGAAAAGTCCACCACATACAAGTTATTTTCAATGTGTCCAACGAAAGCGACCTTTAGAGACTTGCTCCACAAGAGTACCACAATGTCATTATCAATGAAGACGGCAAAGCCCATCTTACCAAGTGCACGAACTGAAAGTAAATTATAACCAAGGGTCTCAACAAGCATGACGTCCACAAGGGAAATATCCGGTGCGACCACCACCTTGCCAAGACCCAATACCTCGGATTGTGACATGTCTCCATAAGTGACGGTTATATGATTGTCATTAGGCCTCAACTCCGTCATAATCTCCTTGCTTCCGGTCATATGACTTGTGCATCCACTATCAAGCACCCATTTCGATCCACCGGAAGCATAGTCCTACAAGAGATCATTGCTTGGTTTTAGGTCCCCATTTTTCAATGGGTCCTCTTTTGTTAGCAACAAGGGTCTTTGGAACCCAAATAGACCAAGCAATATAACCATCATTTGGACCAACATATTTTGCATAAACATCACCATAATAATCACGGAATAAAACATAGTGAGGGTTAGCAATTCCCGCATGATCATCATGAGTGGCTTTGCCACCCACAATAGGATCCTTCTTTGCTTGAGCGGGCTTGGACTTCTTTTTCTTGTTGTTCTTCTTCTTCTTCTTTGAGACATAGCCAATCCCCGTTTTATCACCGAATGCCTTTTGCTTACTCAAAAGGTCATTCAAGTTTTTCTCACCTATGGGAATGGAGGACTTGGCAAGCTCATCTTTCAATCTAGCATTTTCTTCAATGACATTTGCATGATCACAAGTAGAAGTAGAAGAACTAGGCACATTATTCTTAGTCAATTGAATTTGAAGTTGTTCATGTGACTTGGTAAGAATAGAGTGTTCACTTTTCAAGACCGTGTGAGCCTTGTCAAGATCTTCTAAATCCTTAACAAGTATATCATGACCAACACCAAATTCAACCTTTTCCTTTTTAAGCATTTTTACTTTAGCACGAGCATGATCTCGCTCTTTAATGAGTTTGGAAACAACTTCATTATTAGCTTCCTCAATGGAGTCGAGCTTCTCTTCAAGAGTTGCTCGTTCCTCTTGCTCTTCTTCAAGAGACTCGGTTAGTGAGGCAATATCTTGAGCATATTCTCTTTCAAGCCTCATTTGTTCATCTAGTTTTTCAAGAGTTTTACCATATTGGCTCAATAGACGTTCAAAGTGAATCTTATGAACGCCATCTACACTAGACACATAGTCATCAAAAGCAATAATTTCTTCCTTTACTCTAAGACTAGCAAGATCATTCAAGGAAGCATCATTTGTCTTAAAGGAAGAGAAAGATGTGGGTGATACCTCGGAAGACTTGGCCATAAGGCATTTGACGTTCTTGAGAAGAGAGTCCTCATTGGGGGATTCAAAGAGTGATGTGGAGGAAGTGGAGGTGGTTGCCATTGCGGCCATCTCACTAGTTGTGGTTTCTTCTTCATCACTCTCACTTGCGGAGTACTCTTCTTGAGTCAAGAACACAAACTTTGGTTGCTTCCTCTTTGGTCCACCCTTCTTCACAAAAGGCTTCTTGGATGGTGACTTGGTCTTGTTCTTGAGTATGAGCTTTCCACCATGGTCTTCTCTCTTCTCATAAGGGCACTCGGCAACGAAGTGAAATCTATCATTGCAATTGTAGCAAGTCCTCACCCTTTGACCATTGTTGTCATTCCTTTGATAGCCACTTGACTTGCTTCTTCTTTGATTGTCTTCTTTAGCCTTGTGTGGATCAACCCAAAAGGTTTTTCCGTAGAAGGCCATGCGCTCATTGTACTCATGCCTTATGTCCTCGGGACACATCTCTAGCCTTGCTTCAATACTTGCTTGAAGAGGAACCTCTTTCTCAACCACACTTGCTTTCAATGCAAGATTGGAGCTTCTTTGCATCCCTATGGCACGGGCACGAGCATCTTCCGCATTTTGTGCGGAAACCTTGTAGGCTTGAATTTCTTGCATCACTTGGTTGGAGGTCATCTCATTGAAGTTGTGCTTTCCTTGAACACTCTTTATATCCGCGGGCTCATATGGAGTGAGAGCAAGAATGTACTTCATCTTGATCCACTCATCATCAATATGGTGAGCACCGAGGTTCTTGAAGGTGGTAGCAATGGTCTTGAGTCTTCTATACATTTCTTGATGGTCCTCACCATCCATCATGAAGAAACCCTCCGCTTGATTTGAGAAGGCAATATATCTTGTTTTCTTCATGCTCTCATTGCCAACAAAGACATCGGAGAGCGCTTGCCAAGCTTCTTTGGCGGTGAAGAAGTGTTGGATGTGAGGCAAGTCCTTGGATCCCACGGCGACTTGAATCATGTGAAGAGCGGTAGCATTGAGTTGGCTATCGACCGTCTCTCTTCTTGTCATGTTGTGGGGATCCACGGCCTTGAATCCTTCCTCAACGATCCTCCAAAGCTCGATGCAAGAACTGCGCATATGAGAGATCATTTGATATTGCCATTGACCAAAATTTAATGCATCAAGCTTAGGTGGATCTCCTCTATGGTTAATATGAGGATGAGGAACCGGCGGGTCGGGTGAATACCAATGAGGGAATTCACCTTTCCCGTCGCCCTTAGAGGAAGACTTAGCATCGCCATTTTTATCGGCACCCTCCTCTTCTATCCCCACATTCTCCACTTGTGGAGTAGCGGGTTTTTCCGGAGGTGGAGGAGCATTAGCATTTTTAGCTTGCAAGAGTTGCGCTATCATTTCACGCAGCTCATTTACTTGAGTTGTCATGGAAGCCATGGATGATTCCAAAGATTTGAACTCACCCATGGAAACTTGACCCGAGCCCTCACTCGGAGAGGTGTCCATACTCTTAGGCGGTTAAGCCCGAATAAAGAGCCGAGGCTCTGATACCAATTGAACGGATCGTATGGGCACCTAGAGGGGGGGGGGGTGAATAGGTGCTACTCAAATTTTAGTTCTTTTTCAATTTAGGCTTGACACAAAGGTAAATTCTCTAGATATGCAACTAAGGTGAATTTACCTATATGTCAACTAGCAAGCTAAGCAAGATACAAGTAGTAAAGGTAATAAAGGATAGAGGTAACCAAGAGTGGAGCACACGGAGACACGGATGTAATTCCCGTAGTTCCTTCCTTTTTAGGGGAAGTACGTCTACGTTGGAGGGGTGTGGTTGCCACACAGGCCTAACCAACGCCACAAAGGCTCACCCTATTCTCCGGTGCAAGCTTCCGCCACAAAGGCCTAGCTCACTTTCCACTAAGGGATTCCTCAAGGCGGAACCGGCCTTTACAAAACTTGGGGCACAACTCCACAACTGAATTGGAGGCTCCCAAGCACCACAAAGATCTCAATCAACAAGTATCAAGATTTCAATAACACAAACAAGGTCAAGGGACACAAGGGAACCCAAGACCAAAGGGCCCTCTAGCAAATGAGAGGGGAAATCAAATCGCTTTGGTGAGGATGTAGATCAAGGCCTTCTCCTTCGATTCTCCAAAGATCAACGACTTTGGTGGGTTGAGGGAGGAGATCTTGCTAATTTGGTGGCTCCAAAATGGGGTCTTTTCTTCACAGCTCGAGCAGCTTGAGGTTGAAGAAGGGGAGGGGTATTTATAGCCCCTCCCAAAATGTAGCCGTTGCTGACTTGGAGGGGCGGATAATCCGGCCAAAGTTGGGCCGGATAATCCGGCTGGCCGGATAATCCGGCCCCTGGCCGGAATATCCGCCCCCCCTACCTGGGTGACGCCGCGCCAGGTCCTTAGCAGAATTTCAGCCACCCCCGGGGGAGGGCGGATTATCCGGCCAAGTCTGGGGCGGAATATCCGGCTGGCCGGATTATCCGGCCCCTGCCCGGAATATCCGGCCCCCCTATCTGGGTGACGCCGCGATAAGTCCTTAGCCGTTTTTCGGCCAGCCCAGAGGGGGCGGATTATCCGGCCACCCCTGGCCGGATTATCCGGCCTGACATTTCTTCAAATGAAAAACCTGCAAATCTTAGCACACAATTATTATCACTAATGTTGTTATCTAACACACAAAATCTGAGGGAAACAAAGTTTGCACTTTCACCATGTGTTCCTTCCTCTCCATGAAAAAATCCTTGGGTTGTTTCATGTAAACTTTTTCTTCTAAATCTCCATTTAGAAATGCCGTCTTTACATCCATTTGATGCAACTCTAAATCAAAATGCGCAACTAGTGCCATTATGATTCTGAAGGAATCCTTGCATGAGACTGGAGAAAATGTCTCATTGTAATCTACCCCTTCTCTTTGTGTAAATCCTTTTGCCACTAGACGCGCTTTATACTTTTCTATGTTCCTGTTAGAGTCATACTTTGTTTTGTAGACCCATTTACAGCCTACTGTTTTGGCTCCTTTGGGAATTTCCTCTAAGTCCCAAACATTGTTGGAACTCATCGACCTCATTTCATCTTCCATGGCCTCTAGCCACTTCGATGAGTTGGGGCCTCCCATAGCTTCTTCATATGAAGTGGGATCACCTTCCATATGAACTGTTTCTGTATTATAAACTTTATAATCAGTAGAAATAGCTGATTTCTTAACTCTTTTGGACCTTCTAAGGGCCTAATTCTCTGGCTCATTATGTACCTCAACTTCTGGTACATTTATTAGAGGTGGCTGCTACAGCTCCCTTTCATGCTCAACAAAGGGTTCAGTCGGCTCCTGACGGACAGGTTCTGAATCTTCACACCTTGTTGTCATGGGTGGAGTTACAACAGGTGCTTGCACCGCAACCTCAGGGATTGTTGGTGCAGGCACAACAGGTAGCGAGAAGAATGGCTCCTGAATCATCAGATTAGGTGCATGCACCCTCTTCTCCTCAAGATCAATTCTCTGAGCTACCATGCTCCCCCTCATCAGTTCGTCCTCCAAGAAGACTGCATGTCTCATTTCTACAAACTTTGTGTATTTGTCTGGACAGTAGAAACGACAACCTTTTGATCTATCAGGATAGCCAATGAAGTGGCAAGTTACTATTTTGGGGTCTAACTTTGCAATATTTGGATTAAATACTTTTGCCTCAGCCGGGCTCCCCCAGACCCTCAAGTGGCACAGGGAGGGAACTCTCCCTGTCCATAACTCGTACGGTGTTTTGGGCACCGACTTGCTTGGTACTCTGTTGAGAATGTGAATGGCGGTTTTAAGTGCCTCCATCCATAATCCTAATGGCAGGGTGGAATAACTCATCATACTGCGCACCATATCCATAAGAGTACGGTTGCGCCTTTCAGCTACTCCATTTTGCTGAGGTTCGCCCGACATAGAATACTGGGCGGCTATTCCATTTTCCTGTAAGAATCTTGCAAAAGGTCCAGGTACTTGACCATATGGAGTGTGCCGACCGTAGTACTCCCCTCCACGGTCAGACCGGACTATTTTAATTCTTTTATCATGTTGATTTTCAACTTCTGCTTGAATATTTTAAATTTATCCAATGCTTCAGACCTTTCTTTAATTGGATAAATATAACCATATCGGGAGTAATCATCTGTGAATGTTATGAACGAGTCATAGCCATCCACACTTTTCACAGAAAATGGTCCACAAATATCAGTGTGGATTATTTCTAGTGTTGCTGTACTTTGGTTTGCACCCTTTTTAATTTGCTTTACATACTTTCCTTTTATGCAATCTATGCATTATTCTATATCGGAGAACTCTAACGGAGGAATAATATCATTTTTAACGAGGTTTTTGATTCTTCCCCTCAAAATATGGCCTAATCGACAGTGCCATAACTTCGATGAGTCATGAGTTCTTTTCCTTTTCTTTTGTTCTTTGTTCAACAAGAAAGTTTGTTCATTCACATTACACACAGAATGCACTTTTTCACGTAAGGATAACAAATAAAGCTCGTTGTGAAGTAAAGCAACACCCACATAAGCATCTTTAAACCATATGGCACACTTGCCGTGTGCAAAATAACACTCATAACTGTCTTTATCGAAACATGATACACTTATTAAGTTTCTGTGAAGCGAAGGAACAAATAAAACATCTCTAAGCAGAATCGTAAAGCCATCAGCTAACTCCAAGGAGATGTCGCCAACAGCTTCAACGTCTGCTTGAACTCCATTCGCAACTTCAATGCGTCTTTCGCTTCTTTGCATAGTCCTTGTCGAATGGAATCCCTGTAAAGAATTTGCAACATGAACAGTTGCACCTGAGTCAATCCACCAAGTAGATTTCGAAAACTGTGAATACAGGGATTCATTTACAAAAGAAACTGTATCTATACCATTCTTTGCCATTATGGACTTGAGCCATTCTGGGCAATATTTCTTGTAGTGCCCAGTCTTCTTGCAGTGGAGACACTGGTCTTTATCCACTGGGAGAGTGGGCTGATGATACTGTTGGGGACTTTTGCCATATGGCTTGGAGGGAGAACCTTGATTGCTGTTCTGGTAGTTCCTTTTCCTATTGTCCTTGACATAGTTTATTGAACCACCATTTGAGGCTTTAAGCCTATCTTCCTCTTGCACACACATGGCAATCATTTTGTCTAAGTCCCATTTATCGGGAGACATGTTGTAGTTGATAACAAAGTTATCAGACTCTTTAGGCAATGAAGCCATGACAAGGTGAACAAGCAGAGCAGGCTTTAGTTCCAGATCAGCATCCATGGGCTTCAGTTTAGAAGCCATGTTGCTCATCCTCAGGATGTGCTCCCTGATGCCATGTGCACCTCCTGTGTACTTTTCTGTGACCAGCTATTTGAGCAGCTGGGTAGCATACACCTTTGAAAAGCCAGTGAATTGGCTCTTTATCTTTTCCAGAAACTCCCCAACGGAAGTGCACTATGCGATTGAGCCCGCAATGACGTTCTTAATCGTGTTCTTTATAAAGGCCATGCACTTTTTGTTTGCATTGACCCACTTTTGGTTCTCTAGCACATATGCCATCTCCACTGGAGCATGGTCCTTTTCCTTTTTGTCCCATGCAGCATCATCATCCTTTGCATCTTTGACAGGCCCTGTCGGCTTGAATGGATGTGGAGTGTCCACAACCCAGTCGACTTCAGCGCAGACAAAAGCTAGATCAACTTTCTTCCTCCACTCAGTGTAGTTGTCACCCCTGAGCGTCGGAACGTCTTTGAGGCAACTCATCAGATTGTAGCCTCTTGAAATTCACAAAGATGTGAGATAACAAAACAATTGCATGCATTAATCCAACGTTGGTATAAATCAACACATACAACTATTTGTGCAATTAAAACTATATCATTGTTGGGCAAAAATAGAGATAAATGCACCATTTAATCATACAATGAATAAATTATGATCATGCTATTAACAACGTTGGTCATATAATAATAGAATCACAATCATCTTTAAAGTCACTTTATCACATCTTTCAAAAAATTAATTCTCACTTTTAGGCATTTTTACCTTTAAATAACACTTTTAACTATTTGCAGCGGAATAAATGAATTAAAATTCATTAACTTTAATCTTTTCAGAAATGTTTCTCTAACTTTTGAAATCTCTAAACAAATTTTTCGTTGGAACAATTTGAATAGAGAAAACTATTTGAAATTTGGTCAAAATCTGAACAAAAAAACAATTAAAACTGTTTCTGTTAAAAAATAACAGAAAAAACCTATTCGGCACGCAGCCTAACGCGGCCCACGGCCTTCTTTACGTGCTGGGCGCCCCTGTGCGGCAGACACCAGCCGCCGCTCGACATGCGGCCCAGCCGAACACGGCCCACGGCCCGCCTGCGACAGCGCCGGTCGCTGCGTGCCGTCGGATTGTATCCGACGATCGCGCGCCGATATCGCTGGGTGAAAATGGTGACCTCCTGGTCGACCGAAACCCTAGCATCATTTCCTCCCGTCCCCGTGCCTCTCTCGCTGTTCCCTGCGCGTGGCGGCTGAGCGCCTGAGACGCCCGCGGCCGGCGCGTTGCCGACGACCGCGGCACCCCCACGGCGGCGGGATGGAGCTTTCCCTGCCTCCCCTTTTCTCTGTCCCGCCCGTGGCAGCTCGGTACTGGCAGAGGAGGTCGGCGGCCGGGGTTCTCTGTTGAGCCCACGCCGACATCGCGCCACGGTAGTGGACGGCGGTAGGCACTTTGCCCCCGAAGGGGGTCTTTCCCTTTCGGCTGTGGCGGAGGCTAGCCCCTCCACTGCCCATGTTCTTCGACCAGTGCCTCGGCATGCCGATGTGCACTGGATCGAGAGGAACGGCGCGGCCTTGCGGCGGCGCATCTTTTTCGGCGAGCCCGAGGGTCAACCAGTGAGTTTCTTTTCCCCATTTTTTCCCTCTGTGATTTGTTTCTTTTTGATTCGGGATTCTTTTGGGGATGAACTAGGGTTTCTTTTCTTGATTTCTTTTCTACCTGAAGAGATCTAGACTAGACTGCTCTGATACCAATGTTTGTGTGTGCTAGACTAGATCAAATCGAAGTGGTACTGTAGGTGCACCATTAGACTCGTGATCTGAGAGAGAGAGTAAACAGAGAGAGATACCTGTGCCGGTGTTCGACGAGGTCGAACCGGAGGCCATCGGAGAGATGCGATGGTGTTAGCGTCGGTGAGAGAGTGGCGGCTCGGTGGAACTTCCCGTCGGCCAAAATGCCTAACCTAGATCGGTAGGGGGCTGCGGCGCACGGTGAACCTCGTACCGTGTGCGTCCGCCCCCCCCCCCCCCCACCTCTTTATATGGCGCTGGCGACAGGGGCCCACCAACCAGATGAGGTTGGGCGCCCCCGATCAGGGCGCGTGAGAGGGGAAACGGATCGAGTCGTTGGACTCGGTCCTTGAACGTTGGAGATCATCCTAACAGGTTCAGGTCTTCAGGAGGCAAGAAATCCTTTATTTTCAGCCTACTTTCTAAATGCTATTTTCAAATATAGCGCGCTATTAGGTTGATGTTTGCTTCAGTTCGTTTCAGTCCACTGTGTCTTACTTCAGGGAGAATTACATCTGAACGACAAAAGTTCTGAACTCTCGTGACATTTTAGTGATGGATGGACGCTGCTTGTGTTGCCATCTTGAAGGAATGTGGCAAGGATAAGACATGGTAGTTACATGAAGTGCTTCAAATCTCTATCTGACTTGGGCTGTTACAGATAGAAGAAGAGTTTCTTATGAGTTTTAGATAACTTTTTGGCAATATTTATCTTACTCCGTTTACTGTAGCATGCTGTTTTTCTGACCTTGGAGCAACGTTTTTTCTGAATTCATGTCGTCCTGAAGACCTGAACCATTATGAGTCGACAGACGCAAGGATCACTGTTATGGAGAAGTATGGGAATGGGCGGTTTCACATGTACATACCTTATTACATTTAAAATGAGTGCATTTGCTGAATGTTTATACATGCTACTGAACTGGGAAAATGTGAGGCGGCCTGTACAACCCAGAAGAAGTTTGATACGCCATGTGTGTTTTCAACATGGATATTGCAAATATTATCGTTGTTTGGTGGAATAACAGCCATTGCTGTAATCTGCACCAATACCTTTGTGGTGCGTCAGAAGGAGCCCTGATGAGAAGATCAGGAGGTCCCTCTCGCTCAGGAAGTTCTGAATGCAGTGCTCGTCGAACACGCCAGCATAGAAACTCTGCAGTTCGATGGCCATGGTTCCGGCATCTTGGCTTGAGCTGTGGTGGACGTCAGCCTGTTGCTAAAACATTGTGCTCCTGTTCATTTTTGGATTCAGATCATTCATCAACGAGTTCATAAAAAAATTGAAAATAGATGTCGGTGACTTAGTATAAACTTTATACTAAGTTGTACTAAATTATTCGACACTTATTTCTGATCGGAGGGAGTAATTGATTAAATCTTCATGATAGTTTCCATGCGAGCAACTAGGTTTCAGAACTTACAGACATTCTACTCAAACTTATGCATGATCACGCTGTACCATGCCATAGATTGGTATGATATATGTGCCTGAGAAAACCACGAGTCCACAACATATGTGCCGTTCAGTGTTCAGGTTGACTTCACCAACTTGTGCACGGCCGAGCTGATCGGTTTGAATGATAAATCAGAGCCCAGACCGTTGTCAGATCTGGGTCGATTTGCCCACCGTCGCCCCTTCTTCTAGACAGACCATGATAATTGTAGGTTTTGGAGGAGGATAAATGCACTGATCGATCAATGGAGTAAAGGGTTGATAACTTGGCCCGCGAACAGCACCACGCCAGTGACCTCCTCCATGAGGAAGAAGAGGAATGGATGGTCCGCGACGAAGTCTACAGGAGGATCATCAGAGAAGTCACACCCCTCGTCTACTGCCACAGTGGCTGCAGCTGCCACGGTCCCTTTCTCGTCGACGCTGAGGAAGCACTGGTGGACCACGGACGTTAGGGCGACAGGTGGCGCCGGCGAGCTCAGCATCCTGGAGAAGGGCTCGGCGGAGGCGAGGAACGGCAGGTCGAGCCCGAGGCCCTCAAGGATCGGCTTGGCCTCCACATTGAGCGAGAGCTTGAACTTGGGAATCTTGAGCTGGCCCAACGTGAGGCGCCCCTCCACCAGGACCACCACCGACCTGTTCAGCAGCGCGGCCGGGCTGGCGCCGAGCGCGCGCAGGAGGCCCGGCAGGCCGTCGCGGGCGTCCGGGAGGTAGATGTACATGGCGAACGTGGAGGGTGACCGTGGCGTGCCGCGGTAGGGCATGCGCAGGACCTTGAAGCCGGGGTGGACGCCGATCTCCAGGAGCTCGTGGATGCAGCTCCCCGTCATGAAGGACACGAGGACCGCGTGGCCAGGATCGGCGTCGACGTAGAACGCGCCGTCGGCGGTGAGGTTCGGAGAGAAGGCGTCGCACCAGTTGCCGCGGAACCGCACCGTGTTGGCGAGGACGAGGCGCGTGGAGGCGCCCAGCGTCTCCGACAGGATGTCCCTGACGAGGCCGCCGGTCCTACGCGCGACCCATTCGCTGATCTCGGCCGTCGCTTCCTCGGGCTTGTCCTTGAAGGCCGCCGACCGCAGCTCGGCCCTGAACGTGGCGGCTGTTGGTTTTGCCTAGAGGTAGAAGAAGACACACACGAACACACTGGACACACAGAGTCTTTTCGCAGCACCGCACTTGTGCTTTCCTTTTCTCTTATCAAATAACAAACATGTTACAAGCCTTTTTAAAGGGAAATATGCATGCGCGGTCCAGCCTCATACCGGCTTGATTCGATCTCTACTCACCACTAATACACGCACGCAGACGTTTGAGTCACTCCCAAGTTTACTGATTAGCTGCAGGCCTGCAGCTAGCCCACAACGGCACGAACACACGACTCAATTAACTGTCTAATTCCTTGCTGCATGCTGATCCATACGACTCGGCCGCTTGGACTCGACGAAGCTTCCTGCGTGTTGCTAACATAACCTGCATCCAGATCATCAGGCTACAAACTAATGCAATAGCACACACACATATCAGTGCCACTACACGCGCATGGCGCCATGCGACGCTCACACCTTGGCATGATTGTCCAGCCGTTCTCCATGTATCTTCTCTAATCTGCATGCACTAATCGCTACTAAACTCTATATCAGCTTGCATGTACACAAAAGATCACTTCTATTCTTTATGTACTTGCCGCAGCCTACTCCAACTATATGCATGAATTAAACTTCAAACATGATGAAACCATGAACAACAAGGTTAACTCCAACAGCGGCGGCCGTGGCGGCGAAGGCTGAGCTGAGGCGGAGCGAGGCGTCGACCCAGACGGCCGTGGCGTACCGGGTCTCGGCCCCGGCGAGGACGCTGGAGGCCACCTTGGAGACGAGCGCGGCGTGTGCCTCGGCGCCCGCTGGGCTCAGGAAGGAGACGATCTGGTCACGAGTAGCGGCTGAGGCGCCGGCGGCCAGAAGGGAGAGCATGGAGTGGAAGGAGAGCGGAGAGAAGGCGAGGTTCTTGTTGTCTTTGCCGAGGCTGGCGAGGAGGCGCATGGAGAGCGCGGCCTGGTCGCTCACGGCGTCGGCTACGTTCGCCATTGACGACGGTGTGGTCAAGATACTAAAATCCCGGATGAATGGAATGTATTACTATTACTTACTCAAATTACCGAGTACTCCCATGTATGATTTGGTCTCGTACGCGCTAAGCAAACTAAACCGCGGACAACTTATAGCCTCATAATTGCAAAATATATTCAAATTAGAACAAATTAAGTCAGCGATCAACACTTTTATTGGAGGGAGTATACAATAATATACACGATTGGTGCTCTATCTGTGTTAGTGATGGACCATAAAAAAGAAATAATACAAATATGCACAGCATTGCAGAATAAATACACATGACATATGCAAAAATAATCGTGTGGGATTTTAGTGACAATTCCGCATAACTCGGCCGTGTGTTTTGTGTGTGAGATAATAATTCCGCATAACTCGGCGTGTGTTTTATGTGTGAGATATCTACTAACGATTCACCCCTGAGTTTTGTTTGTGTTGTGTCTATGTAGGAGCCTGCCTAAGCCTCCGGCGCATGGTCTAAGCAATCTTTTATAGCACAGACGATATAGGCCTTCCGGAGGACCTTAAAAGATTCAATCTGTATTACTGGCTCTTGCTGGTATGGCTCCTAAATCCTCCTTGCTTGGGCCTGCTACATGTAAATACCATAAGCCGGCCAACATATAACACTATAAATGTAATATAATGATGTAGGAAAAACTATCTAACCTTCTTTGCTCCCACAAGTAAATCCGCCCTTGCACGGATGCAAAATGTCAGTACGAGAAGGACAGACGTTGCAGCTATTGTCTACGTCTTCGTCTAAGGACAAAAAAATCATGCATAATCATCAAGTATTAAAAGAGCAGAATCACTCATAATTACTGAAGATATACAGCTAACAAGTACATACCAAGTGTAATGCATGCCGTGACAGTCTTCGCTCGCAAGTTGATCTCAAGAAAGAAATACTGTTGCACCCCTTTTAAAGGAGTTTCTCTCTTAGAGCCCACAAGATTGCAATGGTACCACATGCAGTTCTTCGACATAAAAGGAAATAAGGTCATGTTGCTAGGAATCAAATCATACTCAGAGTCCTGATGAAAAGAATTGATGATCAGTAAGAAACTGCAATATATAGGAAGTCAGATGTAAATATGCCAGGTCACTTTGCATGAAACATAAAATCACCACATCGTTTTTAAATGAATCCGAAACCAACTTAGAGTACTAAAAACCATAAAATAATGTAAATAATTATTATCTTATCAATCTTCTAGAATCTACCTCTAGGTGAAAGCCAGATCCTAATGTCCGTAGAACAAAAATCATGGCAAAAACAAGTGATACAAAGAGGATATTTTTGGAGGCTTAAAGATGGTGTGGTCCTCACAGACATGTTAACTCACAACGTAATCTATTCTCTGTTTAATCGCTTGGGACAAGATACATATGATTCATCATTTGAAGAGTGATCACACAACCTATTAAATTTTCTATATCTAAATAGGAGCACTTCACTACAAGGGATTTTCTTAACATGCCACCTCATCAGCCTTACATGTCATCCCACTAATGTATTCCTTTCCATATTCAAGCTTACCACCAAGTCTGCCAACTCAACAAAAAGAAAAAAAAAACTGCCCTAGCCTGCTTAAATTGTGTTCCATTCTGCGGACCATTGCAAACAACTCATTGTTCAACTTTATGTGCGTCGCATTTCTCCAAACAAAAATTGTATTACTTACAGTTAAATCTTGCCAATACTTCTTCTAATCTTGTTATTTCTTGTAGGGCAGAGCCTAAAAACATGTGGTTAATTAAATAATGAAACATGTTAATTATATAAGTGCTTTTGCCCAAATTTGGAATCATTGACTCTAAATAGAAACTAGATCATCTCAATAACTATTTCTGTTTGTTCTAAAAAAATTATAAGCAAAGTGTTTTTCATCAATTTCCGTGGCAAGGTGCAGGGTACCCATCTAGTTTACAAAATAATGTAGCTGTGCCCATCAATGAACCTTGAACTCAAGTCTCTCGATCAAA
This sequence comes from Dactylis glomerata, assembly GCA_007115705.1. Classification (NCBI taxonomy): domain Eukaryota; kingdom Viridiplantae; phylum Streptophyta; class Magnoliopsida; order Poales; family Poaceae; genus Dactylis; species Dactylis glomerata. Next base: position 1,068,394 of record QXEO01000271.1, read on the forward strand.
CAAAATAACCAGTCTACGATCACAACCAGTAATAACTAAGACTAGCCCCAATGCTAGTATCATGCATGTCATGTTGGTAAAAATATGATGTGGCATACTAATTAATAAGGAGAGAGGGGATAACAGTATTATGATACTGTATCATAGCACGTAAAACTAGAAAGTTTAGTGGCAAATACATCTTGTACACACATTTGCATTGAGATTCTAAAAACATTAAATATGATAAACCATGATACTACTACTATATAATGCTATACATTGTAGGGATGATATCATAAACTAGTATCATATATATGATACTAGACTATGATACTTTGCATTGTGACCAGCCTAAGAAAAGTGAAGATCCAACAACGGCATGACCTTAGTAAGGTCCCCTACCAGCAAGTTAACGTTAACCATCCGCAATATTTTAAATGGGATAACAATTTACAAACAAGTCATTTGACGTTTTAAAAGCATCTTATGAGCTGAAGTTAAAAGTGAACCATATTCCCTGCTACCTCGTTAAGATTGTGATCCCACCTCCTACGGAACCCGTATAATTTGCGAAGTGCAAAGGAGCTACGACATAGAACCTTATCCAGTTTATTTTAGCTGTGCACTTCAATTCATGGAGCAGTAAGCATGATTGGGCCCGTTAGCACGTGCGTAGTATAGTATCGTGACATGTTTGGGCAAGGGAAGCTTCCAAGCCTTATTCTTTTAAGCTATTTCATTTCATACTACCTTTGTTTCGACAAATAAGGCACACATGTATTTTAAGATAAACTTTGACCGAAAAAATTGAGCAACAAAATCTTGTTTACATTGTATGAAATTAGTATCTTTGGATTCATACTAAAAATCACTTTCTAATGATGCTAATTCCATACAACCAATCTTTATATTTTTAGAGTAATTCTTCATCAAAGAAAAACCATGGAAAACGAGAGCACCTTAGATCTTATTCATTTAAATGAAGGGAGTACCATGTGGCAGAAGCTGCTTAATGTTGAGGCTACCCTATGGCAGGAATTGCTCATATTTTTCAGTACACAGTTGGATAAGCATATCAACGGCTACTATTAACATTAGATAGTATTACTATTTAGTTTTATAGACGAAATAATATGCAAAGACGATATATTAGGTACGTGAAATAATATCAATGAAGTAATGGATTACCATGTTTTGAACTTTCCGATATTCCATAGCAGCATTCCAGAGGGATTTTTCTTTCTCAAGCAAAATCTCCTTACCAACAGGCCTAGAATCAAATCAATATATATTAAGCCATACTGAAGTAGGTTAAGCTAGGAAAATAACTAAAAGGGTCAAAAAAGAAATAAATCTTGCATATTAAATTAGTACCAAAACTATTCTGACATGGCCCTGATTTTATCTAAAAGACGAAATCTAAACTCAGACCATGGATGATTCAAAAAGGCAGTCATGATGATTACGGATGTGGATATGAAGTGGAAAAATGAGAAAGAGCACTTCCACGGCAGAGATTATGCTTTTCTAAGCCTCCCTCCCCTACAGGCGTGTCCCATTACAACTTTCCTGCTGCGGCTAGGCATCATAGTGAAATCCTGAGGTTACAGGCTAGTCATGCAAGGTGGGTAGTTCGCATGTGGGCCCTTGTGATTTATGTCTTTATGCACCTTAAACCACTATCACAATGAAGTCCCCTATATGCAAATATTAACTATTACTTCACAATGAGAAAAAGGTGTACCTGCTGCTACTGAAAATAGAGGATATACTCCAACAACCAAAGAATCCATTTCGATATTTAAGTAACAGTAGTTATTACCCATTTCCCTGGTCGATTACTTCACAGTTGCTCTTGCGGTTGAGCAGTTTACGATAGTCCACGTTCTTCAAGTTAATGAGAGGCATGACATAGACAGGTTGGCCTATCTTCAACATGGCTTCCATTCTTGATAGTATAATCTTCATATACTCCTTTCTTGCTGCCTCGATCTCCACCCTTTCTTCCTCATTACGATTTTGTTCCTCCACCTTCAACTTGTGCTCCTCCTCCTCCTCTTTGTTCTGCGTCTTGGCTATGTCTAATATGTCCCGCGGAAGAGGTGGCTTGGTGACAGGCAGAGGCTGGATTAGCGCATCCATTGGCTCGAAGGAAGTGCTGGCCACAAGATCTAGATCTTCCTCCGATCCCATTGGATTCTGCAAAGGAGTGCCGCAAACCTCGTGTGGTAGGAAGAAGAATAGCTAAGATAAAACACAAAGCCAATAATTAGGCGTGCTAACAAAGACGTACAAGTGAAAATCAGAAGCATATATTTTTGGCTCTGCCATATGAAAGTGACATATTTCTAATCAAATCGCTCAACCCAATGGCGCCATATCAATGCAACCGAATAACCTCACTGGAATTAGACAACTACATATAAAGTATAGACAACTGGGTCATGAGACAAAACATCATCCAAGCTAACCAAGGATAAGGAAACAACATGTTAAACAGGCGGAGTGTTCAGCACATGGCTGGCGTTCATGTGCAAAAGATAGGACGTCCTAGCACAGGAAAACCCTTAAAATTAGAGCGATTTCAGTTCACAATTTCAGATATGCAAACTTGCACCGCAAGACTCTTCGGGTGTCTTCTGCACCTCGACAGGATCAACTGAAGGGCAAACTCTCCTCTAGTCAGCACTTTCAACGGCATCTGGTGCCAGCAGGGACAGACATCAACTCTACGTGTGGACTTAAATCGATTTAGACTAGTAGCGATCCTCGCATCCAAACCCGCAGAGAAAGAAAATTGGGGATAGTTTGCTAGCTATCTCCAGATCTATTACGTGATAATACTCATGTCTAGAATGATTTAGACTACTATAGTAGCGATCCTCGCATCCAAACCAGTAACCCTAATCAGGCCAAGTTCGCGGAACAAAAATAAGTAACGCGCGCACCTATGCGTCGCGGGCGCCTGCGGCGGCTTCTGGCGGTGGAACCGTGCTCCCCGTTAGGCCGAGTGCGACTAGGAGGGACCAGCTGAGGTCTTTGCCGGGAGAGGCTTCGGATGCCGTGGAAGTAAAGGAGATAGGAGAACCGTGGGAGAGCTGCCCAATATATGGCTGGCCTCGATCGATCAGAGTGCTCGGGTCGGACTCGGCTCAGATCAACGGGCCAGCCCCGCCACGCCCCTAACGGCCCAGCCCAGCACGCCCAGTGGCAGCTCGTTCACAAGCGGGCCTAGCGTGGCATGATCCGCTGCAGCATGTTTATAAGGGGGGGGATCCTATTCGGCGCTTCAAGCGCCCGTTACAGGCGGACGCCTGAAGGCATTCGTAAGTGGGCTGGCCCAATTGGGCCACGCATTATTCATTTTTTCTGTAGGTTTGGAATCTGTTTAAATTTGACAATTTGTTCAAATTCAAAAATATTCCAATTTGAAACTGTTTAAATTAGAAACTGTTCACTTTTGAAATTGTTCCAATTCGAAACCTGTTCAAATCCAAAAATTTGTTTAAATCCGAAAACTATCCAAAATTTGAAATCTGTTCCATTTGAAATATGTTCAAATTTGAAAATCTGTTCCATTTAAAATATGTTCAAATTTGAAAATCTGTGAAAATTTGAAATCTATTAAAATTTGTTCAATTTCGAAATTTGTTCCATTTAACATATGTTCAATTTAAAATCTGTTCAAAATTGAAACTGGAAAAAAAAACCAAACTGATCGGATCTTATTGGGCCGGCCCGCTTCAGAAAAATAGCTACGTGAGAGGTATGCGTTAATTGGTAATGTACACTTGAGGTGTCAAATAGGATTCGCGGTTTATAAGCGGCTTGTGTCGCGGAAATCGGGGCAAATCCTATATGCCACCCTGGTCGGCACGGACGGGGCACCGCACACCACCCGTGGGTATGGGCTGGGCCCATTAATCGCTGCCAGGGAGGGAGGAGGTGGCCGGAGAGGAGGACGACGTGCGCGCGCCCACCTCGCCGGTGATGGAGACGACGCGGTTGGCCGCGGCGTCGCCAGCTGAGGTGTGGTTGGGACATTGCCGAAGACGGGGACGTCGCGGCTGGCCGTGACATCACCGATGGAGGTGAGGAATGGACCCTTAGGGTTAGGGTGCAGGTGCGGTGGGGTCTTAGGGTTTCGGGGTGGCAGAGAGTTTGCCGACGACGAGGAAGGGTTCGTCGGCTAGGGGGCTTAGAGGGAGGCCGGCCGGCAGAGGAGGGCAGTGGACCGGTGGAGGTGGAGGCTTGAGGAGGGCGACGAGGCAAGGCAGCGCTCGCGCCGCCAGCCGCGGGTGGCGGCGGTAGGCGGTTAGGCTGGCGGTGGCGGCGGGGGCACCATTACTGGAAGAGATAGGGATGTTGATGTGGGAGGAATTTTTTGGGAGGAAGAAAATGCGACAGAGGAAGAAGAAGGTGAGAGGGGAAGAAGTGGGCGGCCCACCAGGTCATACACAGGTGGGCGGCGCATGGTTGGTGACGAGGGTTAACTCGACAAATATCCAAGATGAAGGACTTAGGATCGGGGAAGAGGGCGTCGGATGAACTCGAAGGTAAAGATCAGTCAAACAAGGTGTGTATCGAGAATAAGCGTGGTATCGAACTTGGCTCAATCTCAATCAGTCCCTGGCCGGCCTCTCCTGGCCCCATATATAGGTGGCCAGGTCTCAAGAAACCGGTTGGGTTCAATACAAATTACAACATCCTTATATGATACAGACTCGTATTTCGACTAAAACTAGCCTGGGCCTGATTTTAACGGGCCTCAGGGGTACACAGATAACGGGCTCTATTAACTATACCCTTGTCAGTTGGGGACGACCAGGTTGGCATATAGGAGTCCTCGGAAGTGGGGGCGTCCTGGACAACGCCCGTTGCAGCATGTCAGGCAGGCACCGCATGCACGCGGTCGATGTGGGTCATGGCCCAACTACCCACCCTTCCTTCTTATTCTTCCCCATCCTTCCTCTTTTCCCTTATCATGTGTTTCTTCCTCCTGACGCCCCCACATCCACCGTCGGCAAGGCCGCCTGCTGCCACCCACGACCGGCGACGCGAGCACTGCCTATCCGCCCCGTCCTCCTCGGTCTGCCCCCCATCGCCGGTCCACCACCACCCTTGACCTTCCTCTAAGCCCTCTGAACTTTGGCTTCGGCGAGCTCCCTGCACTTCACCCGCACCCCTAACCCTAAGACCTCGTCGCCAGCGAGCTCCCAGCACCCCCTGCACCCTAAACCCTAAGTTTGCTACCTCACCTTCACCGATGACACCACAACCAGGCTCATCGTCCCCGTCTCCATTGAGGGCCTGACCACCAACTTCGGGGTGCCACGAGTCATCCTCCTCCCTATTTCCGTTGTCGGCATCATCCTTCTCCTCCCTATTGCCGGCGTCGTTGAAGACGAAAGACAATGCCGGTCATGCTTCTCACCCCCTCGTTAATGGGCCCAACCTAGAATAGTGAGCACGCCTAAATTTGGTACGCGACACAAGCGTACACGTCGCAAAAGGTGGTGAATAGGATTTGCCTGGAAATCCTAACTCCCACTCACTGCGGGAGGCGTCCCGCACATGTCGCTCCGCCCGATAGGCCGGCCCAGGTAAGATTTTCTTAGTTTTCTTCCTTTTTCTTTCCATCACTGTTTCTTTTTTCTGAAATCTAAATAATTTCAAATTTGTTTTCTAGTTTTGAATTTTGTTCATTTTCAAAATTTGTTCAGTTTCGGTTTTTAGTTCAAATTTGAATTTTTGTTCAATTTTCAAAATTTGTTCCAATTCAAAATTTGTTCCATTTTCAAAATTTGTTCCAATTCAAAATTTGTTCTATTTTTGAAATTTGTTCAAATTTGTAATTTGTTCTTTAAAATTTGTTCAAATTCAATTTTTATTCGAATTCAAAATTTGTGCAAATTCGAAGTTTGTTCCAATTCAAAATTTGTTCAACTTTTTAAATTTGTTCTAATGTTGTTTTCCAATCTATTTTTTTCAAAACACAATAATAAATTACAGAAAATAGGAAAGGAATAGCTTACCTAGGCCGGCCCAATGCGGACGGGGCGCGGGCAGCTCAAGATTCTCAGGCCAAGCCGATCTTCACGGCCTCTGGGGCTATTCAGTTTGCGGTCACCAAGTTGTTTGGCACAGGCTCACAGTTGCCTTTCTTGGCTGCAATCACATCGCGGTACCGCAAGTTGATGGGGTCAATTACTGAGAGGGTCATTTCAGGGTCAAATTCAAATAGCCCCAATAATACCGGTTGAAATCGTTTGAACACAAATATCTCCGTTACGGTAACGACTCGGCGCTCCACTGGTTTGCCACCGTGGCTGCCAAGTGGCGTACCTCGTCCACGTAACCTTTCTCTTCTCCCCCCATTGTTCTTCAAGCTCCTGCTCCCGCTCGCCTACCGAGATCTTAGAGTACCACAGCGCTGCTAGCGCCGCGCAGGGGACATGGCCTCGAGGTTGAAAGCGGGTTCTCCTCGCTGCGGATCTGGCAAGATCGGGATCGGGAACTGGGAAGATCTGGAGGAGGCTGTTCTCGTGCTGGAGAAGTTGGGGCGAAAGCCAGTGATCATGCGGAGGTTGTTCTCGTACTGGAGAAATGGAGGCTGTTCTCAGCCTTCCATCAATTCCAGCAGCTCTAAGAGAAATGGAGAAGTAACAGGTATGCGAAATCTGAATTCTCTCTGAATTTGAATATATACGATGAATACGCTCTGAATATGCACATATAACGCTGGATTCTATTATGTTGCTCTTGATCTCTGGTGAATTGCAGATTATCATGTTCCAGGACAGCATCATCCTCTTGCTCTACTATGTCCTGAACTTAATTATGATCATCAACCTTTCTGTCAACTGTAGCATTACAAATGTGATTATCTGCGGCATCTTTTTGCCAAGTATTCTCATCTGCTTCTCCTTCTTGACAAGTAGACTGTTCTGCTTCCGGTTGTGTTTCTTATCCTTTTCTATGACTTGTATGAATATCTACTGGTGGTTGTGGTTCTTGAGTAGTTCCATGATTTCTGTAAAATATTACTGGACACCAATTCCTTGAACATTTCTCTCATTTCTCTGATGTGATACAGTAGATATTATGTTGCCAAGTAGATGGTCAGTCTGACTGCTGGCTCATGTGCCCTTCCATGCTTGAGCAAATCACTTCTCAAACATTGCACAAATTTTGTGTGATCAGCATATAGGTTTAGTATTGTCAACTTTCAGTCGATGTCAACTATGTGTATATCATTAACTAATTTACTATTTTCTGATGCTGGAGTACTTAGATCATGTCAATTTAGCAAATCCACCAACTGAACAGCTATGCTTTGCATGAAAACTAGCATAAGTAAATCAACAAAAATGGTGCATTTTCTGAATCTTGCAAAGAACAGAGGGAACATGACAGCTTCCAGAGAAGGCTAGAGGCTAGCTTTTAAGTAACAGCAAAATACACATAATCATAACACGACAAAATATGTCAATTTAGCAAATCCAAACAACAGAAGATTATTCCATTGCTTGGTCAATTTAGCAAATCCAAACAACAGATAAACATAACACAACAAAATATGTCTGTTACAAGCAGATAATCAATCACCGAGTCATTACACATCATCATACTAGTGTTCGTTAACTAAAGTTTAAAAGTAGAACACTTCAAGATAACTAGTCTTCTGGCTATTCCCAACGATGAGTTGGGGGAGCCCCAGGCATTGTTGGGAAGATCCACATTGGCGTCTCCCACTCATTGTAATAAGTGGGTCCGTATATCAGTTGTGATCCTATTGCTGGAGCTCCTCCATTGATGTGTATACGGCTCCAATCTGGCACTGGCCTATGGGTGTAGGGACGGGCTCGATGCTATGCAACAAACACACAGTCTCGTTGTAACAAGGACATGCCTTGTCCAGCAGATGGACCAGCTTTTGCAACATCATAAGAGGGTTCTCGGTGGAAGATTGGGTTGTTGATTCTAAGAAATACTGAAAGCCCGTGCAGATGCTCCTGCCTGATCAACAGGATCTTCGGCTTCCGGGCGAAGATTAAAGGGATGCCTTGCAAAAACGTGGCACCGTAGACTAAGATAAGTGCTCAACCGTATCCCATCTTCAAACTGTGCAGGAGCATTGCTATTTCTATCACCATCTATCTAAATCCAAAGTAGATCGAAATTGCCATAATGGTAGGTATTGGATGCCAAGAACCAGGTAGTTTGTGGATTAACCACTACAACTTCTTCAACGTCTTCATCCAGATCGGTAGGAAATGCATCTCCTTCAGCCGCATCACCAGCAACTGCAGCGTCTTGAGCCGCATCGCCAGCAACTACAGCGCCTTCAGCCGCATCCCCTACAACTGGATCCTCGATGTTCGGAGCAAGTATTAGACGTGGGCCTTCATCTGTGCCTGCGTACGGAAGAATATAAGCCACAATACAACAATGTAGTAAGCAGGTAGAACTACCTGTAAATTCAGATAGGAAGAGGGCATAACTCACCCCAAGTATGTGGTTCCCAAACCAGAACATCTCCTCGTGGTTCTGTAACCGCGTACACGCGGAACAAATCTGTCCGATCACCAAATAGATCAATTGCACAGGTGTCGACATACCTACGAGGTGCAAGGTGGTAATTTTTGAGGATGACCCAGCCGTTGTCTTGCTGACTGTCTACATAGGCGATCAGTTTGTCAAATATCACGATTGCTTCATAATGCCACTGATCACTATATTTTTCCTTATAAGGGGTCTTTGTAATCTGTATCTTCAGTAGCTGTAACTCACACTTCTTGTACGAAAAGATGCATGTTCGAAACCTGGGAAAAACTCCAATATGAGCCAGTAATGGGAGAGGCAGAGTCACTTCTCTGTAAATGTGGCGGATCTTCAGGAGGCCGTTATCCGTGACTAATGCCATCCAGTCACCGTGACTTCCTACCCAATGCCCTTTTCCATCGGAGTCATTGCAATGCACGTGTGCTTTAAGCGTCTTCTTGTTTAACGGCATAAAGAGGGCGTCAATGCCCTGCAATATTGAATTTGTTTGGAAACTTTGTAAAAATTAAGGTGTTCCACAGAAGGAATAGTTTGCTAGAATAGATGGAAAACTATATAGGTAAACCGTTATAAAAAGAGCGGTCGTGGGCAGAGTAATAGTTGTACAGCATTATTCCAATCCAACCACTGCCTCAGCTGTACCCTCTATCTGGACTGTTAATAGGTGCATCAAGATACGTGCTAGTCTTTTTTTTCCTCTCAAATAACTTCTCTTTTTTGTATCTCTCACTCTATATAACATTTGAATCTGAAACTTTGTAGTTTACTCAAACATTTGAGATAGAATGTGGGAAAAATAGTTCGGGATTATTATTATTATATATATACTTTTAAAACAATTTTTCTTGAATTTTAAATATTTGAATAAGTTAAATTTCACAAAAAAATCAGAAATATTTTTCCCACATTCTAGTTGTAATATTACAGCGATCTGCAAAGTTTGAAATCTGTATGTTATATAGTTTGAGAGATATAAAAAAGACAAATTCAAAAAAGTATGGGAGTGTAGGTGAGATCCTGCTTAGACGAAACTTTTCCATTCCAATTTTTGGTATTTAAAAAGTCATTGCATGGTATTCGACAGAATGCTCACTGGATTGCAAGAACATTGTTTGGTAAAAAAATGCCAAAAAAGGCTGTGCCTACTAGATGTTCGACAGAAGGATAACTATGCTTAAATATATCATAAACACATACAAAATGGAAAACTAAGTCCGTAAACCGATACCCTAAAAGGCGTCATGGGCGGAGTAACTTCATTTTTCGGAAATATTGTATCTAAAAAGTAGATGCATGTAAGGTGTTCGACAGAGAGATCGGTGGATCGCAAGAACATAAATAGACAGGAGATCAATATATATATATATATATATAACAGAATACTGAATCTAGTTACTCTTACTTGTGCATCGGTATCATATGGCCACGAGGATTCGTCGGCGTGGAGCAGGCCCGGTGCATCAAGCGGTAGATTTGGGGTCCCTCGAATGGCACGATGCATGCCAACCATGCCGACAGCAAGGCGAGCAGCGCTTAAGATGTCGACCCACTCGACTATGTTCTCAACCGATGGGTAGTGGAGATTACCCCACCCCATGGATTCGTGGTAACGATCAGCAATGGGCTCTTTTGGAGTCGAATGCTGACGCTTCCCCCCCGGGGGTTCGTCCCACCCAGACCCAGACATGACCTGTGCCGACAAATGTGGACGGCGGCGACGTGATAGAAAGAGAAGCGGTGATGTGATGGAATGGAAACGAGAGGGCGCAGCGGTGTTGTGGAGAAGATGGGGAATGAGGCGATGAACTGCCTAGCGCAGGATAATAAGTAGAAGTTGGCGTTGGGAAGGGGAGGGGGTGGCGGCGGCGGTTCACTGTACAAGGAGTGGAAATAATATTTTTTCTCCGCCGTGGGACCTCATTGCAGTAGGCTTCCTGCCCGCCAGTGCAATCCCCGTACAAGGCATGCGCACGCAGTTCAAAAATTAGTTTGACGTCCATCTTTATATTCTATTCTACAAAAAAAGACAAAATCTGACATATTATACCATGAAATTTGTATTTTAAAGTATCAAAAAATTTCGAAACAAAATTCTTGTGATAGGCATTGTTGAATGCTATAAACCGGTACAAATCTCAATATGAAATACTTTATATTCTATTCTACACAAAAAATACAAAATCTGACATATTATATAGTGAATAGTACACGATTGAACACTATATAATTTTATTAGATTTTACCATATTTGTGTAGCCTAGAATATAAAGAATTTCATATTGAAATTAGTACCGGTTTGTAGGATTCAACATTGCCTATCACAAAAAAGACAAATTCCTAAGAAAAAGATGTACTTTCTTACTAGTATTTTAATACTATTTACATTCACAAATTTATCTTCTTATATCTTTCAAAATTCAACATATCTTTGTATGTTTTTAACGCCAATTTTTTTGAAAACATAGAAATTTGAGAATTTGAACTTTGAAAAATTCTAAAAGTGTAAGGAGCATCGGTGCCCATTTGCACCAAATCCCTTATCGAATCCAATGATACAGCTTTTATGAACTTTTCAAAATTCTGAAAGTGTTGGGAGTATATTATTTTACAAGGTGCACACGACGGACGGGCGCTCTGACTTGCGAAGCGTGACTGGAGAGTCATTGACAGATGGGTCCCCCATGTGATGGGGCCCGCGTGCAGTGAGGGCAAGTCAGAGACAAGTTAGAGTGGGCAAGTCAGGGCCTCGCTCTGGACATCAACGTCCCTCATGCGGCATGTCTGGGCATCTCCGGTTGACGAGGGTTAACTCGACAAATGTCCTAGATGAAGGACTTAGGATTGGGGGAATAGGGCGTCGGATGAACTCGAAGGTAAAGGTTAGTCGAAATAAGTGTATATTGAAAGTAAACTTGGGTGTTCAATCTGGCTTGCTTTCAATCTGCCCTACACCGTCCTCTCCTAGCCCCTATATATAAGTGGCCAGGTCTCGAGGATCGGGTAGGGTCCGATACATATTACAATATCGACATACGGTAAGAACTCGTATTCGACTATCATTACAATTGGGCCTAGCTTAACGGGCCTCAGGGGTACTCAACTAACGGGATCTACTAATTATACCCTTGTCAGTAGCCCCTGAGATTCTACCAGAATTGCAGATTCGGGTTGAATCTCTAATCTTTAAATCTTTGACTTGATCAATTCTTCGACTTCTTCATATCTTCAAATCTTCGACTTGGTCTTTCGACTTTCTTTCATGATATTTTTTCGCAAGGGGTTTTGATGAACAAGCCTGACAACTCTGACGGATCAAGAGGTCAGTTAACTGCCGGAACAGATACTTGTCACCTACTTCAAATTCAATCCCCTTGGACTTGAATTCGGGATACCGGTCAAACCCATTCTTTTGCCGCATTTAGGACTTACAAAGAATGAATCCCAGTGATTATCAGGGTACCCAGTGCGTCAACCAGGATTTTCTTCGCGTCGTAGACACGGATACATACCAGCAGAGCACATCCATGTGCGTATACCAGGCCACATAGGACGGATCCCGGGGTCTTACCTTCGTGATAAATCATGGCATTCGAGTTTTGTTGCGATAACGCAACTCGAGAATCTTATATCGCAGCCAAGTTTTGACTGATAAAATCAAAGAATTTCGAACTTAAATTAATTTCCTCCAATTCCCTCCCGATGGGAGTAGTCTCTTTGCATTTTGTCGACTATATAGCCGAAGTTTGTATGATATACTTTCTTCATCCTCGATATTGATTATCTCATCCTCTATCGGGTGTGCGCTCAGCGCTCCCAATGGGAGTAGCCCCCGAAGCTATGTTTGAATACTTGTAGTCAAGCATAGGCTCAAAATTCACTTCGTCTTCGTTCTCGTAATGTCTCCTGTATACAAGCCCCCGAGCCCAAGGCGAGGGCTTTTATATCGTGCAACCACACTGTCTCCTTCTTATTTTTTCTCCTTTGGTATTTATCATCTGCTACGTGCAGAATTTAACTCTTTCGTAGAATACGTTTATGGGCCTTGCTTATCACGGGGGCCCGATAATACGTGCTTATAAATAAAGCACCCTCTGGCAAGGGTAAAAACCCTAATCAGATTCCTCCTCCGCCGCATCATCTTCTCTCTCCATCTAGGGTTTTCTAGCCTTTTCCCTTATCCACATGGCTGAGGCAGATGGTTTTCGTCTGAACCTTGGCTCTCCGGTGGCACCACGAGGTCGGGGTCGCCCTCGTGGAAGCAAGAACAAGAACAACACAACTCCAGCCGCCGCAGGATCGTCATCGGCCGCTCCGATTAAATGTCGTCCCGGCCGCCCACCTGGTAGCAAAAACAAGCCCAAGGTGACTGGCGCAGCCCCAGGTCCAAGCGCTCCTCCTCCTGCTGCTCTTTCCAGAATCTTTTCTTTCTTCTGCATTGCCATGGCGCAGTGCCACGAGATTCAGCGTCTGCCGCTGAATTTCACAAAGTTCATGGATGGGCGAGAACTGCGAAAAGCGGTTCTCCGCGAACAATCTGGCAGTGGGACTCCATACGAAGTGGAGGTTTGGTATGATGGCAATGGCGAGCAGTACTTTAAGGGTGGTTGGTCGCAGTTTGCAGAAGACCACGACATCCACCAAGGCTTCTTCATGACATTCGACTTCCATATCGGCACGTCAAAGTTTGACGTGAAGATCTATGATGGCACTCAGTGCCAGAAGGAGTATGAAGCTGAGGTCCACTTTCATTAAGATATGCTTTATATGTAGTTTCTTGTGATAATCTCCTTACTGCCGTGCTATATGTAATGAATATTCGTACTTTGTTTTGATGTTTCCATTAGTACCATGAAAACAAATCATTGTTCTGAAGTATGCTGTCTATATGTCGGGTTCTTTGCGAACCAATTGGTATGAAGAATATCGGGTTCTTTTGTGAACCAATTTGTTTGAATAATATCGGGTTGTCTGCACAACCTTATAGTGAAAAAAGATCTCCATGTCGTGATAAAAGTCTCTTTCGTACGACCCGAGGGTTGAAGCCCCCGAGCGGAGAAGTAGAAGTACTTGTACAATTTTGTCGAGTTCAACCCAAGGAACCCGACCCATGGCCTCATGTTCTGGGTTCAGAAGGATAACTCGTGTTTAATGATACCACTAGATTTACTCTACGCGTAAAAACGTCGTAGCTGCTCTACATTCCACGGGTTGCCCTCGTCTTTTCCTGTCTTCTTATCTTGTAGTCGATAAGCTCCTCCTGGTATTATTTCTGTAATGATGTAAGGTCTCACCCAAGGGGACTCTAATTTCCCGTGGCTATCTTGCCTGAGTCGCAAAACTAGATCTCCCACCACGAAGGATCATGGACGAACTCGACTACTGTGGTAGTTTCGTAGATTCTGTTGATACTGCGTGGCCCTTTCTAATGCTTTATCTCTTGCTTCATCTAGTGCATCGACATCATCTTGCAATGCTCCTATTGATGTTGCTTCGTCGTATGCCGTCACCCTTGGAGCCTCGTGTGTAACTTCAACTGGAAGCACGGCTTCTGCGCCATGGACCAGGAAGAAAGGAGTTTCTTGAGTTGCTGCGTTGGGCGTGGTTCTTAGACTCCAAAGAACGGAGGGCAATTCATCTACCCAAGCGCTCTTGGCTTTTTCGAGAGGTGCTAAGAGCCTCTTTTTTATCCCACTACATATCAGGCCATTGGCTTTTTCGACTTGTCCGTTTGTCTTCGGGTGCGCCACAGATGCAAATTTGAGTTTGATTCCTAGTCCTTCGCAGTAACTCTTGAATTCCTTTGAAGTGAAGTTTGTCCCATTGTCCGTAATGATGCTATATGCATGGTACACCGAAACAGAACACTATTGACTTGATGAAGTTGATCGCTGCTGTTGAATCTTGAGTTGTTACCGGGGCTGCTTCCACCCACTTGGTAAATTTATCGACTACCACTAGCATGTAAACATGTCCTCCTGGCCAGGATTTGTACAATTTTCCTACCATATCGAGGCCCCATTGTGCAAAGGGCCAGGACAATGGTATTGGCTGTAGCTCTGCTGCTGGTGCATGTGGCCGAGATGCGAATCTTTGACATGCTTCACACTTCCAGACTATATCTTTCACGTCTTCGATGACTGTTAACCAATAGAATCCTGCTCGAAACGCTTTTGCCGCTATTGCCCTGTTGCTTGCATGATGGCCGCACACTCCGCCATGTATATCTTTTAGTATTGCTTGTCCTTCCTGAGGCGTTACACAACGCTGCAAAACGCCGGTAATACTCTTCTTGTATAATTTCCCCTACAACACGAGAAACGCTTTCGATCTTCGAGTTATCCTCTTGGGTTCCACTGCATCTTCTGGTAATTGTTTATTTATCATGTATGCGAGATATGGCTGCATCCAAGTTTCTTCTATCATCATGACTTCCTCGGGTTCTGACGTAGCCCCCGAGCCTGCTGCCGTAGTCGAACTTTTGACACTTTTTATTGACCTTTCCACTATTTCCTCCCAGAATACTCCAGATGGCACGGGTAAACACTGGGACCCGATATTTGCTAAGTTGTCGGCTTCTTCATTGCTATTTCTACTGATGTGCGAGACTTCGCATCCATCAAATGTTCCTTCGAGATAGTGATATAGGTTCTTGTAGGCCATCATGTTGTCATTGATTGAGTCACATCTATTCATAACTTATTGGACGACAAGGTTTGAATCCCCAAATATTTTTAGTCGAGTTGCTCCACATGCTTTGGCCATCTTCATTCCATGTAGCAGAGCCTCGTATTCTGCTTCATTGTTAGAAGCCTGCGGAAAACTCATCCTTAAGACGTACTTTAGTTTGTCGCCATGCGGCGATATCAAGATTACTCCCGCTCCTGCGCCTTGTACTCTTTTAGAACCGTCGAAGTACATTGTCCAGACACTCGATAGATCTGGCGGTCCTGTGCTCTGCAGCTCCAACCATTCTGCTGTGAAATCTGGCAAGATTTGCGACTTGATTGCCTTCCTTTTTTCATACGTGATGTCCATGGGAGATAATTTGATTCCCCACAAAGAGACACGTCCTGTTGCTGAAGGATTGTTCAATATGTTCGATAGTGGCGCCTCATTGACCACTATAATTGGGTGCACCGCAAAGTACTGTCGCAATTTTCGTGCAGTTGGGAAAACACTATATGCGAGCTTTTGATAATGCGGGTATCTCTATTTTGTCGGAGATAGCACTTCACTGATAAAATATACCGGCCTCTGGACGCCGTGGGCTTTTCCTTCTTCGCTTCTTTCGACTACCAGTACTGTGCTCACCACCTGATGAGTTGCGGCGATGTAGAGTAGTAGTGGTTCTTTTTCTTTTGGTGCGACCAGCACTGGTGGCATGGAAAGCACTTTTTTCAGCTGTGCAAAAGCCGCGTCTGCTTCTTCTGTCCATTCAAATTTATCATCTGATTTCTTCATGAGTGCATAGAAAGGAAGCGCCTTTTGTCCCAATCGAGCAACGAAACGACTTAAAGCCGCGACGCGTCCTGCAAGTTTCTGGACGTCGTGTAGTTTCGTGGGTTTTCCCATTGTTGAAATTGCTTGAATCTTCTCTGGGTTCGCCTCTATTCCTCGTGCTGATACCAGGAACCTCAAAAGTTGTCCTGCTGATACGCCGAAGGAACATTTTGTCGAGTTAAGCTTAAGCTTGTACTTGCTCAGGTTGTCGAACGTTTCTGCCAAGTCGCTGATTAAAGATTGCTCCTCTCTTGTAGTGATGACCACATCATCAATGTAGACTTGGATGTTGCGTCCTATTTGGCTCCCGAGGCAATTTTGCATCATCCGTTGATAAGTTGCTCCTGCATTTTTTAGGCCGAACGGCATTACCTGGTAGCAAAACACTCCGTATGGTGTGATGAAGGCCGTCTTTTCTTCATCTTCCTTCTTCAATTTGATCTTATTGTAACCAGAATACGCGTCCAAAAAGGAAAGCCTTGCGCATCCCGCTGTTGAATCAATTATCTGATCGATGCGGGGTAGAGGAAAGGGATCCTTTGGACAATGCTTATTGAGAGATGTGTAGTCGACACATACTCTTTGTACGTCTGTGTTCTTCTTGGGTACGATAACTGGGTTCGATACCCAACTCGAAGTTTTGATTTCTCTGATAAATCTGGCATTTTCCAACCTGTGCAATTCTGATGCTATCGCCTTCCTTTTAGGTTCATCGAATCGTCGTAATGGTTGCTTGATTGGCTTTGCCTTGGGATCTACATTTAATGCGTGCTCGACGAGTTCCCTGGGAACCCCTGGCATGTCTGATGGACACCAGGCGAAGATTTCCCAGCGCTCACGGAGGAACTCGACGAGCGCGCTTTCCTATGCGGGATCCAAGTTCACCGCGATTGATGTCGTCTTGTTTGGATCTATAGGGTGGACCTGGATCTTCTTCGAGTCCTGAGTTGTGTCGAAAGCCTGATCTGGCAGGGATCGTCCAACGTCGGGTAGCACATTATGATCTGTTTCTCCTTTTAGCCTCTCATATTCTGCTGTCATGCCGAAGGTTTGCGCCATCCTATTGAATTCTCTGTCACATGTGTTGGCTACTTCAAAGCTCCCTTGCACTGTAATTGTTCCTTTGGGTCCTGGGATTTTTAGCGTAAGATACGCGTAATGAGGCACTGCCATGAATTTTGCAAATGCTGGGCGCCCCAGGATTGCATGGTATTGTGACGGCCAGTCCATAACTTCAAATTCCAGCTTCTCTCTGCGATAGTTGCTGCTAGTGCCAAAGCAGACATCGAGTTCTATTCTTCCCAAAGGGTGGTTTGCGGCTCCTGGTACTATTTCATGGAAGGAGCAGTCTGTTGGCTTTAAACTCGACAGCGAGATACACATTGCTTTCAGTGTTCTAGCATATATCAGGTTGATGCCACTCCCTGCGTCCATAAATACTCTTCCGATGTCGTACCCTCCTATTTGTGCCTTTAAAACCATAGGCGAGTGGCCTGGCCTGGGAACTTTTCTTGGGTGGTCTACTCTACTGAACTTAATTGGTTGATCTGACCACCGCAGGTACTCTGTAGTAGCTGGGGGTGACAATATTGCTAGGTTTACTTGCCTGGACATGCTCTTCCGCTCTTTCTTCGACTTCGGCACCGGTTGAATCATAGCTGATATGTAAATTTTTGACTCTAGGTGCCTTGCTAGCCTTTGCATTTGATATCCTTGAGTTGTGTGCTTTTCTTCTTGCCGTCCTCCTTGGTTTGAACCCATGGCGATTTGTAGCCTTAGGAACGTTCTACAATCCTTCATCTGGTGATTTGAGACTCTTTTCCCATCAAGATATGCGTAGTTGATTCGACAAGGTCCGTATAACATATCCTCGGCCGAAGGACCGGAGTATCTCAATTTGTCTGCTCCTTTTGCCTGAAACCTCCTGTTTACATATCCTTCCTCTTCTTCTGCTGCGTAGCCCGCGGCCACCTGATTTCGCCTTCCTTGGTTATCCCTGCTGCGGTGTCGTCTCCTCTGTCTGCTCATTCTGTCGACTTCTGGTGAACGTCCTCTTTTGTTATTATATGCGTCCTCTCCATCAGCAAATTTGTTGGCTTCTTCCATTAGCTCGGCTACTGTCGTAGGTCTTGTTCTTCCTATTCCTTCCACAAGATCTGCGCGACGAAGCCCGGCCGAAAAAGCGTCTATTGCTCGTTCGTCTGAGACGTCATTTGCTGAGTTTTTGATTACACTCCATCGTTGTATATAAGAACGTAGAGTTTCGCCTTTCCTTTGTACACACGCCTTAACTTCCTCCAGTGATGTTGGGCGCTTGTATGTTGAACGAAAATTTCTTGTGAATTGGTTTTCGAGTTCTCCCCAACTTCCAATGGATTCGTTGGGTAGGGTATTCAACCAGGACCATGCTGCGCCGGTGAGGTGTAGCTGCAAACTTTGCATTGCAGTCGCTTTTGTTCCCCCTAATATCTGCACTGCCTGCAAATAGTCCGATAACCACAGGGTAGGCTCTTGCGACCCGTCAAATTTATTTTGATCGTGTGTAAGTTTGAACCCTTTGGGTACTCGTGTTTTGCGAACCCTGCGGGTAAAGCATAATGCGCCCATCTCTTTATCATCGTCTTCATAATTTTCTTCCCTCCAGGCGTGGCGTGCTTTACTTACTCGAGCCTGCGCTATTATATTTATTGCGTCCTCCTTCCTCTTTTGTCGCCTTTCCTCTTCTGATGACTCACTATACTCATTATCTGCGAAGTTGTATCTGAGCTTCTCCTTTTGCTTTTCCTTGTAGATTGTTGACTTTGTGTCGAGACCTTTTTCCCTGATCTTGCTCTCCACTATTCCGAGGCTTTGTATCGCGGCTCAGTGCATATCTTCTCGTGGATCCCTGGGTTCTGGCCTGGTGGTTAGTAAATACGCCTGTGCTGCTATCAACGCTGCTTCCGGTGTTTCTTGCATGAAGTCATCTTTCTCCTCTTCTAGTTGTGGGGTAGGGCTTCTTGAGTACCTTTCCTCTCTGCTGCGTGTTGTTGCCCCCCTGTTGTGTTTCGGGTCTCCGCGCCTTTCTCTGCTGTACTCGGAATTCTCACTACAGTCATCCCAGTATTCCTCCCTTGATATACTGTTATCATTTTGAAGGACCGTGTCTCTTTCCTCCCTTAGTTTCTTCCTATGTTGGTATAATGCATACTGATATCCCATTAGAACTTCTCTTCTTGATCCTTCGGGTACTTCTGTACCATGATTAATAGCTGACTTGATCATTCTCCATTCGCCAGCCGAAATGTGGACTTTCTCCTTATCCTTTTTGTTGTGTTCTTTTATTTTGTTGACTTGCCTGTCGACTTTCTTACATCCTTCGTTGTTGTCTTCTTCTGCCTCAGTGATAATGACGCATAGCTGATGCACTTTGGAGATGTCGCTACTTCCAACGGCGAAGTCCCTTGCGCTGTTGCGTGTTTGGCATGCTCTTTCTTCTGAGTCGAAATTTTCCCGAATTTTGTCGCCTTCTGCGATTGGTGCTTTTCCCAAGCTGACCGGCGAGTTTACCTTGCTGGAAGAGCCTTCTGATGATTCCAACACTACCTCTGTTTCGGGCTTGCTCGCCGACGGATCTGATTTTTTCAAATCCGAGAGGCGAGATGAACCTGATGGCCCGACGAAAATGCTCAAACTTCCAATTGTTAACTCCATCTCTTGACTTCTGTCGAGTTCTGAACTGCTGTTGGCTAAAAGCAAAAAAGCCATCGAATTCATGACTCCAACGCCCAAGCTCCCCACGGTCTGCGCCAATTGACGAGGGTTAACTCGACAAATGTCCTAGATGAAGGACTTAGGATTGGGGGAATAGGGCGTCGGATGAACTCGAAGGTAAAGGTTAGTCGAAATAAGTGTATATTGAAAGTAAACTTGGGTGTTCAATCTGGCTTGCTTTCAATCTGCCCTACACCGTCCCCTCCTGGCCCCTATATATAAGTGGCCAGGTCTCGAGGATCGGGTAGGGTCCGATACAGATTACAATATCAACATACGGTAAGAACTTGTATTCGACTATCATTACAATTGGGCCTAGCTTAACGGGCCTCAGGGGTACTCAACTAACGGGATCTACTAATTATACCCTTGTCAGATGCCGAGATGGATTGCGTGGACGGATGAAAACGCTGGGAGAAGATTCTACAACTGCAGCATTCACGCGGTATTATTGTAAACTAATCATGTTTGTTTGCCAGTTTAGTTATTTTAATTCTCACATTTTTCCTCTTCCTTTACTATGTTTTTGGCAGGAAGGCAAGGGCCAAGGCTGTGAGAAGTATGAGTGGATGGACGACCCGCTGCCAGTTTTCTAGAGAGAGCTTGTTCGTGATCTTCGTGATGCTGTATGGGAGAAGATGGAGGAGAACCGTGCACTGCTTGATGAAAACAAGGAGCTTCTAGACCAACTTCGGAAGATCGAGCAGAGTGGTGGTGTGCATGCTCAGTTGCAGAAGCAAGCAGCCGAAATAGAGCAGATCAAGGTTAGGGCAGATGGTGGAAATAATCTGCTTTTCATATGGATATGTTCCATGGCATTTGCAGTTTATGTTGGCATTATGATGTCTAGCACCTGAAAAGCAGAACTGTAAGGACCCAAATATTGTGTAATGTGAAATGTTATCCTGTGCCATTTATTCTGCCTTTTCTGACTGTCCCTCTGAACAAAAACTCCAATATAAGAACATATGCATAATGTCAAATAAGGCTTATTAAAAATGAGTACATAGTTTACAAATTACAAATTCCATAACAAATACAGTTGGGACAGAATTTCGGGCAGGTCCAGGGCCCCTGTTTTACAATGCACACACAAACACACATGTTCCGGAAAAATAGTTTTCAGAATTTTGCTGTATTACAGAGACGGAGCACTCAGAAAAAAGACTGAATTAGTCTTACTTCCACCTAGCTGTCTTCTTCCTCTTTGGAGACAGTTTTCTCGCCTTCTTGTATGTTGGATCAGAAGGTTCTGGAATGTCCGACCAATCTGAATCAGATCCCGTGTCATCATCACTCCACTCAATTTCCTCGTGAAGCACATAGATAGCATCAGCAGTCTTGCACCTTGTCTTGCGCTTCCTGATAAATGTTAGAAAGCAGGTAAGCCCCAGCTAAGCATAGATATTACCTAATTATAAATAAAGATCATACACGCAAATACTTCATACCTAGGCTTTGGTCCGTTCAAAGGACACCCCACTGCTCTATGTCCAATACATTTGCATTGCTTACATCTGTTTTTGCCTTTCTTGCTACCACTAAAAGGCATGCCCTGCTTCTCCATGAAATTCTTGAACCTACTCATCCTAGGTCTTCCTTTGCCTCTTTTAACATTTGGCTGGCACAGCTTGAAAGGTAGTTGAACCACAGGCCACTGTGACTGGTTTGTGCAAGGAGGGACGACACCTGCGTAGGTAGCTCGAAATCTAGCCAAAGAGAAGTACTCACTCACATATTGATCAAGGTGTGGCAGAGTTCTTTTGTGAAACAAGAAGATTAACGCGTGTGGGCATGGCTTCCCAGTATGCTGCCACTCTAAGCAGCTGCATTCTCTACTGTCAATCTTCACGACATGCCTCAGGCCATTCCAGCTCAAATCTCTCACCTCACAGCTGTGGTCGTTAGACTCTCCAACTCTAAGGTAACCAAGACCTCGACTTCTCTGGTTTATTTGCTGAATAACAGCGGGTAGAATGTGTCCTCTTAGTCTGTCCCCAATATCTCTTCTTACTTTTATCAGCCTCATCAACATACCTCGTATGGTGTCCATCAACATATGAACTGGAAGGTCTTTTGAGTCTTTGACCCAGTTATTTATGGTTTTAGCAAGGTTGTTGTTTATGTAATCACACTTTATTGCAGGATTAAAAGCACTCCTCATCCATAAAAGGTTGTGATTCCTTTCCAAGTATACGGCAAAATCAGAGTTCTCAGCATGTATCTTGTCCATAAAAAATTTGTAGCTCTCAGGCTTGTAGGCCCTAGCAAAAAAAAGGCTTGTAGGCCCTAGCAGCAGTCCACATGTAGCGATATACAGTGCCTGAGTAGTGCCTGTACAGGTTCAGCATCAAATGAGCATGGCATTCTCTTTGTTCAGCATGTGGAAATACTGTCCGAACTGCATTTGCCAATCCTTTGCATGTATCAGTGCTTATGGCCAGTGGTGAAACATCACCTATTGATCTATGCAGTTGCCTCATAAACCACTCCCAGTTCGCCTCTGATTCCGATTGAAACAGGCCGAATGCCACCGGGAACATCCAGTTGTGCCCATCCAGTGCTGTCGCTGATGCTAGACAACCATTCCATCTGCCAGTGAGGACAGTGGAGTCTATACTTAAATATGGCCTACAACCCTCCTTGAACCCTTGAATACAGGGCTCAAGGGCCATAAAAAAATGGTTAAAATATATGTTCCCCTCCTCCTCTTTCGTGTCAATCTCGACAACACTACCTTGAGACCTAGATTGTATTTCAGCCTTGAAGCTGTACAACAGCCTGAAACTATTTTCCCAGTCCCCGTATAGTGTTTGCAAAGCTCTCTCTTTACCTTTCCAAACTATGTGATACGGTAGCTCGACGTTGTAATCAGTCATAAGCTTTACCTGAATCGCCTTGGCAGTCTCATTGGGCGTTTTCTTAAGAATGGCCAAAGCATGCTTCTCAACCCATTCTTGAGTTGCACACGAAGATCTTAGTTTGCAGCCTGTTGGACACCTGTGTGCAGGTCCCATCATGTTCACCTGCATCGGAACATTCATTATATACATTAGTTGCTTCATAATAATTCCTAAACTTGCTTCACATATGAAAACCCGAACCCGTCAGTTAGAAATAGATATTTATATGCGAGGAAAGCTTGTCAGTACCCTAACTGTTTCTCCACCAGGAAGTATCCTAACGGAGATCTTCCATGGGCATTGATCCTTCACCCTCTCCCCATTGTAGTAGTCTAATCTGCACCTCGCCTCGTACCGTTTCCTTGTGTTTCTAGTTCTGAAGACGTCAAACTCTCCGATGATATAATATTGCGCAAATACTTTCCTGAATTCTACCATGTTGGCGAAGTATGTGCCCACCATAATTACAGGTACCACTGGATCATATGTTATCGCTAACTCGCTAGTGACCTCATCATCTACCGGGATGGCAGCTTCCTCCATTAGTGATTCATCGATTACATCATCACCTGTTTCTTGTTCCAGCACCTCTATTTCACTGTCATCATCTTCCCCTATGTCCGAAACGGGAGGACCTTCATTGTCATCCTCTACATCATCATCACTAGGTTCATTAGCGATGCCAAGTACATCACACATTGTTTTCTCTGCCATGGGTTCGTCGACGCCATCACCTCCCATGGGTTTGACATTGATAGTCTGCCAATCTACTTGCTGTGCTGAGAAATTTTCTCCCACATCTGTCTGTACTAGTGATGGTGGTTCTACCCTTTGTTCACATAAATCTTGCTCCAATTGGCATTCCCATTGACAAATATCATCGTTATCTGAGTCTGCTAACGTCCAGTCCTTCTTGGGGGTGGACTCCTTGTTAGTGTTTCCGGTGGGGGTGGACTCCTTGTTGGTATACTTCTTGGGGGTGATCTTCTTTGTTGTTGACTTCTTGGGGGTGTTCTCTTTGTTGTTGTTTTCTTTGTGGTTGACTTCTTGGGGGTGTTCTCCTCGGTGGAATTCTTTGCGGTTGACTTCTTGGGGGTGTTCTCCTCGGTGGTCTTCTTTGTGGTTGACTTCTTGGGGGTCTTATCCTCGGTAGTCTTCTTTGTGGTTGACTTCTTGGGGGTGGTTTCCTCGTTGGTCTTCTTTGTGGTAGACTTCTTTGGGGTGTTCTCCTCGGTGGTATTCTTTGTGGTTGACATCTTGGGGGTCTCATCCTCGGTGGTCTTCTTTGTGGTTGACTTTTTGGGGGTGGTTTCCTTGGTGGTCTTCTTTGTGGTTGACTTTTTGGGGATGGTTTCCTCGGTGGTCTTCTTTGTGGTTAATGGGGTGTTCTCCTCGGTGGTCTTTTTTGTGGTTGACTGGGTGTTCTCCTCGGTGGTCTTCTTTCTGGTTGACTTCTTGCGGGTGTTCTCCCCCTCGGTGGTCATCAACCACTCTGCCATAGACTGCGCGGAGGCGTTCTTTCTGGGACATGTCCTCTTGCATAGGAGCTTGCGGGTCCGCTTCAGACTATCTGTTGGAGTAACCTTTGCAGTATTCTTTGGACTAAAATTTCTAGTACCAACCTTACTAGGGCTGATCCAATCCTTCATGGAACTAGGAATGTTCCCGTTACCTTCAGTTAAACCATCCCCCTCTGGATCAGCACGGGTGCCTACGCAACCGAGAAACAGTATATGGTTACCCGTTCCATATTTCTCCAATGCCACATCTAAATTAGGTTGACTGTTAACGCCAATCTCAATGAAATCATGGATTCTTCTATTCCACCACATATATTTTACCTTTTGGTGAGATCCCAGCAGCAAGTTCTTACTAAACTTTCCAATCAGTTCAGCTACTTGTATCCCCTTCTGGCGATCGATGTAGACATCAACATCGTGTTTTGGAATGAGAACACCTGAGCCATCATCCAGTTCTGCAGTGTAGGGGTCGAAGGTGGCCACCATTCTCAAAAAGAAGGAGGTTCAGCAACAGCAGGTTTTTCAGCACCAGCAGCAGCAGGTTTTTTAACACCAGCAGGAGGTTCAGCAGCTGGATGATATTTACCAGGAGCAGGGTTACCAATAGCAGCAGATTTACTGCTAGGATGTGTAGCAGCTTGAGCACCAGTAGCAGATTTTCTTTGATTACCAGCAGGAAATTTCTTGGATGCCTGGGCAACAACACCATCTCGTGTTCCACCAATAATTTTAGCATGCAAAATGTGGCCAGGAGAGTCTGCAAACCTTTCCAATTGATCTTCAATCTTTTCCATGTCCACAGGTGTAACAACCCCCCGCGGTGATACCCATTCGAATTCTGCAGTTTGTGTGGAGCCCATTGGAACAATTCCACGAACAAGTTCAACCATCCCAGAAATAGACTTGAAGCTTCTTTCTGCAACGAGCAAGGTTACCTTACAACCCTCCACAGCTATGGAGTTCCCATTGTCAAGCATACCAACGTACTGATGAATTTGTAGAGTGACGCTGTAATCTTTGCAAATCCTACTCGACACAAGGTTGGGGAAATAAGAAATGATTGTTAGTGTTCGACTAACAAACATCTCTCGCTAAAATATATCTTGATTTCCTACATCCAGCTAGCAGATACCGATAAAGAATGGTTAAATACATAAGAGAAGACAAGCTCACCTCATCCGGCTGCTCAGGGTGAGACATGATTCCTATGTTGCGGGCCCTTCCATCCTCTGTGCTGCTCAGCTCGTCTCCCGGCGATGGCGATCTATCTCTGCACAACGGCTCGCTCGACATTCGGCATCACCGCAGGCCGTCGGGCGCGAGCACGCGAGCTTTAAGCAGCGCTATCTGTCTGTGTCGCCGCCGCCTCCGCCGCCGTCCTAGGGTTCAGGCAAGGTTAAGGGCGGAGGAACGAACTAGATCTTGACCGTACACCGCTGCGTACTGAACTCGGTTACATCGAATTGCCACGCAGATTGACACGCTGGAACTAACATGAAACGGAGAAATACTGACATGCGGGACCGCAATGTACCTAGAACGGGAGAAGTCACGGCAATATTTGGTTTGACCTACATTCGTTCAAAATGGGTCCTCTGAGAAATTACCTATCCAACTTTTCAAATGACGTCTATTACAAGCAACAAAGGTACCTGTGAGCCTGTGCCAAGGAACTCGGTGACCGCAAACAAAATAGCCCCGGCCTCGGGCTCGACCTGCCGTTCCTCGACTCCGCCGAGCACTTCTCCGAGATGCTGAACTCGCCTGCGCCACCGGTCGCCTTAACGTCCATGGTCCACCGGTGCTTCCTCAGGGTCGACGAGAAAGGGACGGTGGCTGTAGTAGACGAGGGCGTGCCACTGGTCTGATGATCCTCGTATCGACTTTGTCGCGGACCACCGGTTCCTCTTCTTCCAATCCTCCTCCACGTTACTGGCGTGGTGCTGTTCGGAGGCCAAGTTGTCAACCCTTTACTCCATTGATCGATCAGTCGATATTTATCCCCCTCCAAAACCTACAATATATCGCGTCCGGTCTACCCATGCATGCATGTGGAAATCAGTCAATACCACAAGTAAAACTGAAATGATTACAAAAGTATTATCAAGTATAATGGGAAGATTATTCAGTATGTTGTTCCTTCTCCCACCAGTAGCAGAACAGTGGGAGCACGTCCATTTCGAAATGGACCGTCATCTGTTAAAAGTCCTCTTCAGCATGTGTTGGTCTATGGAAGGAGACGTCGGAAACCATGGGCCTTCTCAGTTAAATTGATGAGAATCGTCAACTTATGTTTGTTTTCAGGGTTTGTCTGTAACTCTCCCTAACTCTCCTCTCTATTCTATGAAATGCAACTCTGTTGCTCTCGTCAAAAGACTAATGGGAGAGTGTGGCGTGGCGTGATGCACCTCCATCCGTCCTCTTTTGTTGTATCCAGAACGATCGTGTTCGTTCACATGATGAATAAAACTGAGCTATGTTGACTGCCAGAACTCGTTCAGAATGTCTACATGTGCTGAAGTTTGTGAAAAATTGCTCTGATTCTTCTAGGGGAGAAATTTGATCGTTCATACAAAATTTCACCTGGGTTATCGACACACAGAAGGCCAATCTGAGATGTCTGTCAGATGCTGACATTGCTGCCTTTGAAGCTGGCTACGGAAGCATCTTACTCCCCGTAGTTCAGTTACAACTTTTAAACAACAGTTCTCTATACGGGAGAAGGGAGGATCTGGTGGCACAAATCAGCTAGGAGCTGACGATGGCCTGCGTTCGACAACCGATCAGCTCGATCGTGCACATTCAGTGAAATCAGCCTGAAGTCTGCACAAGACAGATGTTGTGGCCTTGTCAGGTACAAATACCAGACCAATCTATGTCATGATACAGAAGTCGATTTAAATCAGTGCTAAGTACCTGAAACTATCGCAGCGTTGGCGTGCACAATACAGAGTAGAAACTCACTGATGAAGATCTGAATCCTAAAATGAAGCACACACGATGGGGCGTGCCCGGTGCACAATGTTTCAGAAAAAGGCTGACGTCCACCACCACAACTTAAGCCAACAAGATGCTGCAACTGGAAGCCACCATGACCATCGAACTGCACAGCCTCCATGCCCGCGTGTAACAAGATGATGGAACTGGAAACCACCGCTGCATGTCTGCATTCCGAACCGCCTGAACCAGCGGAGCCACGCCTCTTGTTCTTCCGATCAGAGTCTCTTCTGCAGCACCGACGCTGCCATTTCCAGCACCACCAAGGTGCTGGTGCAGAGTTACAGCAACCACGGCGGACAGTTTTTAACAATCTGGAGTTTCTGCTAACTGCCATTCCACCAAACATACACAATGTTCGCAGTATCAATGTTGAAAACACACATGGCCGATCAAACATCTTCCACTTTGTAGAGGCTGGCTCATTTTCCCCCCAATCACTAGCATATCCAAACTTTCAACAAATGCACTCATTTTTTAATTTAACCAGGTATGTACATGTCCAACTGCCATTCCTAACAGTTTCTCCTGCATCGACTGAACTGTCGACAATGATCCTTACAGATGTTGACTGAAAATGGTTCAGGACTGCATGAATTCAGGAAAAAATTGTTGCTCCAAGGGCAGAGAACAGCATGATACAGTAACGGAGTAAAATATATCCTGTCAATACTCATCCAGAACTCACTGAAAACTTTTCTATCTCTAATAGCCCAAGTCAGATAGAGATTGAAACACTTCACTTAACTACCATGTCTTACCCTTGCCACAACCCTTCAAGATTGCAACAGAAGCATTGTCCATCCATCGCTAAGATTTCACGAGAGTTCGGAACTTTTGTCGAATCAGATGAAATTCTCTTCAAGTAAAGACACAGTGGACAGAAAAGAACTGGAGCAAACACCCATCTTACAGTTCGGAGATATATCCAAACTTTCAACAAATGCAGTCATTTTGAAGGTAACCAGGTGTGTACATGTGCAACTGCTATTCTCTTGATTTGACTATATCCATTCCTATATTTCCCTGTAACAGCTTCTCCTACATAGACTAAACAGTCGCAATGATCCTTAGGCACATCGACTGAAAATGGTTCAGCACGACATGAGTTCAGGAAAACACATTTCTCCAAGGGCAGAGAAACAGCATTGCTACAGTAACAGAGTATGCCAAACCTTTTCATACTCATCCAAAACGGCAAAATTTAAGGAAGGAACTCTTCTATCTGTAACAGCCCAAGTGACAGAGGATGAAGCACTTCAACCTCTGTCATGGTACAGGGTGATCATGCATAAGTCTGAGTAGAATGTCTGTAAGTTCAGAAAACTAATTGCTCGCATGGAAACTGTCACAAAGATTTCATCAATTATAATAGAGTTATGACGATTTTATCTATAATCTGGTTGATGAATGATCTGAATCCTAAAATGAAAAGGAGCACATATGATCGGGCACCCCCGGTGCACAATGCTTCAGTAACAGGCTGACGTCCACAACAGCTCAAGCCGACAAGATGCCGGAACCATGGCCATCGAACTGCAGAGCCTCTGCGCCGTCGTGTTCGACGAGTACTGCATTCAGAACTTCCTGAGCCAGAGATGCCTCCTGATTTTCTAATCAGGGGCCCCTTCTGCAGCACCGACACTGCCATTGGCCATTGCCAGCACCACAAAGGTGCTGGTGCAGATTACAGCAAAGACTGCCATTCCACAAAACGCAGATATATTCGGACTATCCATGTTGAAAGCACGCATGGCTTATCAAACTTCTTATGGGTTGCCGGCTCACTTTTTTCCTAATTCACTAGCATGTCCAGACCTTCAGCAAACAGACTCATTTTGAACGTAACAAGGTATGCACATGTGCAACTGCCCATTCCCATACTTCCCTATAACAGCTTCTCCTACATCGACTGAACAGACACAGTGATCCTTAGGTGTGTCGACTGAAAATGGTTCAGGGCGACATGAATTAAGAGAAAACATTTGTCGATTCAGATGTACTCCTCTTGATGTAAATACACAGTGGACCGATAAGAACTGAAGCAAACACCCATCTTATAGTTCGGAGATGTATCCAAACTTTTAACAAATGCAGTCATTTTGAAGGTAGGTGCGCAGCTGCTAGCTCTTGATTTGACTATATCCATTCCTATATGTCCCTATAACAGTTTCTCCTACATAGATTGAACTGTCGCAATGATCCTTAGGTACGTCGACTGAAAATGGTTCAGGATGACATGAGTTCAGGAAAACAAATTTCTCCAAGGGCAGAGAAACAGCGCGCTACAGTAACAGAGGAAGCCAAACCTTTTCAAACTTAACGGCAAAATTCATAAAAGGCACTCTTCTATCTGTAACAGCCCAAGTCATAGAGACTGAAACACCTTCAACTGTCTCATATAACTACCATCTCTTGCCACATTCCTTCAAAATGGCAACAGAAGCATCATCTATCCATCGCTAGTTCAAACTGCTGTCGATGCAGATATAATCCTCTTGAGGTGAACACACAATGGACTGAAAAAGAACTGAAGCAAACACACATCTCCTGGTCAAGTACAGCCATCTGAAGCTCACCATGTACATGTGTTACTTTCAGCTGCAAAGAGATTCATCACCAACCGATTCTCACCTCCAACATCAGCAATCCGAACAGAACTGAGACCTTGAGTCACCAGAGAAGCAGGCACGGCGAGGTCTGGTCACCAGGCGTCATCTGCAGCTGCCCTGGCATTGGCGCGCATGCGCTCGAACGCCTCGACAGGCACCGAGAGGGGCCCAGCGCGCGCGTGCCACCTGGTGGCGTGCCGGCCGACCTTGGCGGCGACGTCCTCGACTGCCTTGAGGAACTCCTTGGCCTGCGCCGGCGAGAGCACCTCCTTCACGGCGGCCTCCACGGCGCGCCAGCGCAGCTTGTCGGCCCGCCGCGCGGCGCGCGCCATCTTGCACACCTCCTCGGCGGCCGTCTCGGCGAAGCCGTCCTTGGTCTTCTCGCACGCCAGCTTCATGGCGTAGGTGGCCTGGTACTCGGTCACCTCCCCGTCGAGCGCGGCCTCGCGGGCCTGGAGGCGGCGCGCGGCGGCCGAGAGCGCGTCGCGGGCGTGCGCGGGGAGGGAGGGGAACAGCGCCGGGAGGAGGGTGCGGAGGATGCAGGACGGGCGGAGGTCGCCGCCGAGCCAGGAGAGCGCGGCGACGGCGAGCGGCGGGTCGTCGGGGCGGGCGATGAGGGCGGGGACGTCGCGCGGGCGGACGGGCGGGCCGGCGGCGAGGCGGGAGTAGCGCAGGCGGAGGCGGGCCAGGTCGGCGGTGAGGTCGACGACGCCGACGTTGTCGCTGTCGCTGGAGTCGGAGGAGAGGAGGCGGCGGTACGCCGCCGGGTCCACCGCCCCGGGCGCTGGTTGGCAAGAAAACAAGAAAGATGCACAAATTAGCAGCAGCCAAGAAATCCATGAAACCCTTGTCGGACGCGAGAAAGGAAGAGGGGAGAAGCAATTACAGATGGGATTGAAGCAGGGGAGGCAGGAGAAGATGCCCTTCTCCTTCTTGGGGGCGCTCTTCCCGGTCCCGCCGCCGCTGCCGCGGCGGTACCCGGCGTCGTAGCCGTAGTAGTAGTCGTCGGCGTCGTCGCCGGCAAGGGGGCTCAGGAACGGCATCGCAGCGCTGCGTGTAACCTGCACAAGCGCGCGGAGAGTCGAAAAGTGGCGGTGGGTGTGGGTCGGTGGGTGTGCTCGTCGGGGAAAATGGTCCGATGATTCGAACCGACGTTGTAGGATGAGAAGAAGGGGATACTGAAACCGACCTATACCCCCTCTTCTCCTCACATCATCTAAAATTTTCTGAATCTTAAACCTAAATCTAAATTACCTCACAAGTCGTATATCCGGTTGATGATGTGTACATGTTTTCACTGTAAGTTTAGTGGCAACCAGAATGTTGTCAAAAATACCGGTAATTACCAAAATGTTGTCACTACTCCCGCCATCCTAAATTATGTTGGATATAATATTTGGTCAAAGTCAAACTTTATTAAGTTTGATCAAGAATAAAATATATCAACTTCTACAATATTAAGTCAATGTTATTAGAATCATTATGCAATATATTTTTTATGCACAACATATTTTAAGACGGAGGGAGTAATGGCATTATAACTACTGTAGTCACCAGATTATACTATACTAGCTGAATGTCCGTGCGTTGCTACAGATCTTGATTTTTTATGTTAAAAATACAAACAACATGCACATGGATTTTTAAACATTTTGGCTCCATTGAACATGCGAAAGAGCATCCCTATGCACTCAAACGCAATACCAAAACTTACCCATTTTTTATTTTATTTTTATACAATTAATTGTTTGCAAACTCTCTCCAACACAACATGTATACAACAAAATATCCATACAAAACTATTATTGACATAGTTACAAAATTCTAAAAAGTTGTTGTTGAGTGACCTAAATGTCTGAATTATCTGATGTTTATTTGTGAGAGTTATTCATTATAAAATTTTAAAAATGAAAATCAAATTATCTTGTTACGTTGGTTATTCAGTAACTCCAATCAGTACATGACACATGACAGAAAGGATAAATCTTGATTCAGAACTACTAAGAATTGTATACTACTACTATGCATATATGCTAAATTGGACACCCCCTATCAATATCAGAATTGTAGTGTTGTATTATCTGTTATATAAAATTTGCTGGATCATACTGCCGAATCCGAGTCATACTCCGACAACCCTCTTACATGATCGACTAACACTAAAAATGCACGAATATCAGAAGTGAGAGCCAATCTTATTCTGTATAACTCAATACTAATAGCAAGTGAAAATTACGAGTAAATAATCTCATAAGTATTGATTAATTAAATTTCAATTGCCCACCTAGCGAAACTATAATGAGCCCCATTCTCATTGAGTTTCATCCATTCCCTAATAATAAGTGCACAATAATACCAAATGTGCAATAATTACATCATGACAGGCAGCATTACAGTGCTATCAACTGCGCACTTACTTATTCTCAAAAAAAAAAAAAAACTGCGCACTTACATGAACAGCGAACAGGCTCTCCTGTGCGATATCCTGGGAGATTGCTAGCCTGCGGGCTTCATCTCTGGCAGGGGAAGAAAATCCGTGATGAGGAAATAGGCGACTACCGGCTGGGACCGTATTTTTTCTCGTCGGCGGGCGCGGACTCGAGCTGCTGGACGCACCCGCGGAGGTCCTCGGCGGCGGCCTCGCGGAGGTGTCCTCAGTCCTCGGCTGCTGCTTCGTGTACGATCCTTGCGGCCTCAGCTTCGAGCCGCCCGACGCGCCCGACGCGGGGAGCAAGCGCAGTGGTCGTTCGAAGGAGATTTTTGGGCTTCCAGCGGCGGCGGAGCATGGGGTCAACGCGAGGCTTCCGGCAGCCGCAGAGGATTGGGGTCAGCGCGATGTGGGCGGAGGGGGCCGTGGAGGGGTATAATGCAAACAAACCTTTATGTACTGATGGACTGCGGGGTTGATTTATTAATTTCCTAGGGGGCAAAATAGAAAATAACCGCGACGTACGGACCACCGGTCGCATTGCAGTTTTATTGGTACAGATTTTGTTCGTCAACTTTCTGATAGTAGGTCTACACCAATGTAAGACTTGCATGATACTACTTGATGAGATGATACATTCTCTTAGTTGTTCCTATGACTTAAATACCCAATCTATAGCTTTACATAATAATGTGGTGCCTACAAAACAAACATATGATCAAAACATCTGGTAGGAACTATTATCGTGAAAATTCTTCAATATTAACCTAAAAACAATGGTATTATAGCATCAAGAAAAATATTAAAACATTCCAACATGGAACCTAGTTTGAATCAACGTCGAGGTGAAACAAGGATAAGGGCATGTACAGTGGTCCCACCACATTATCTAGGGAAGACAATAAATAGTCCCGATACAACGCATTATCTTTGATTGTCATCCCTACTAATTAATAGAATTAATTAAATTTTGGTAAGAAATTATATTTCTAAGGGATAACATGTGGTACAATAGGGAAATAGTCTTTCCTTATTTCATAAGAGATCATTCCTTAGCTAAGGGAAAGCAGCCTTCTCTT
Organism: Dactylis glomerata; assembly: GCA_007115705.1. Classification (NCBI taxonomy): domain Eukaryota; kingdom Viridiplantae; phylum Streptophyta; class Magnoliopsida; order Poales; family Poaceae; genus Dactylis; species Dactylis glomerata. The sequence goes on from QXEO01000271.1 coordinate 1,101,733, forward strand.
TCTTCATTCTCTCTCCTTCAACTAAACAAAAATCTAATGTGACAATTGTAAAGAAAGGCTGGTGTCACTCCATTATACATGCAAAGAAAAATTATTGGATTAATAGTCTAAAAATTATTTGTATCATATATATCAATCAATGAGACAATGTCAGCATAACCTAGGTGATAGATTTCTGTATACATATGTGCTCTCTTTAACGAGGAAGCTCATACTGAATTAGGGCCTAATGTTTTCTTTTAACAAATTTGTGATAGACAAAAATATGACCGAATACCAATCAATACCTATAGATCCACTGTAAAATATATTTCCATTGTATATTAATTAAATAGTGTAGTTTTTCATATATTTTTACCTATAAGATTGATCAACTTACACGCCATTCACGTTTGACTAAAAATATTTACATTTTGTTAGGAACAAAGGTAACTGGGCTTAATACGAGAATACTAATTTTTACAGGTGTGCTACTCAGATTCCTCGATATAATTAGGAGCATTATTTTTTCAGAGCACAGTATGAAAGACTAATTTGTAGGTGTATACTAACTAGATTCCTTAACATTGTAATAATCTCTTTGATATTAAATACCCCATTTTTGTTAAATTAAATCAAAATTAATAAAGTTTAACCAACTATATACGAAAGGTATTAACATTGACAATGCCCAGACCAATTTTATTAGAATCATCATAATTTTTTTTTCATATTATAACATTTGTTAACAAATGTTGATGTTTGTTCTTCAATATTTGGCAAAAACTTACAAAGAATGACTTCGACTAAACTCATAACACAAGGTAATAATTACAAATGGAGGTACTTTTTGGGTTGGTCTAATTCATAGCAACCATCGCCGGTCAAACCACCATGTTTCTCGCATGCGTCAGGCCGCTGCCGCACTGCCCCATATCCTCCTCCGTCGGTCCCCACCCCTGGTCATCCTCAAAGCCCAACCCCTTCTTCTCCTGCGCCGACGACTTTCACACCCCCAACATTAAGTTTTATTCTCGTCTGAGTCTGACCCACCGCGGCTAGCCGCGTCGACCCTGCCTCTAGTGAGGTCACGGCTCGCCATCGCCTTCCCCGCCGTGGCTGCCACACCGTCACCGGTTTTGTCTCCACTGCTTTGGCGTTCTGGAGAGGAAGAAGAGAAATTGTCTGAGGAAATGAGGTGGCCCTAGAGCTTGAATCGCAGAGCTCTAATATGAAAGTGGTAGATTCATCTATTTTAAAATAAGTGACCTAGTTTTATCTAGATACATATGTATTAGATGTAGAGTCGCGCTATTTGACTCCCTGGGTGTAGAATAGCTTATTCTACACCCACCATCTATCTTTGCAACCGTAGATGATTTTTATGTCACGTAAATTTTGACTCACTTCGGAAGTCCAGCAGAACATAAGAAAAAATAAAAAATGACATAAAAATTTATTTACATGTCGTAAAAAAAATACGATGTAAAATATGTATTTTTGTGTTATTTTACACTATAATGACTCATACACTATGTTTTTTATGTCAATTTTTTTTGTTATGAGTCAATACGAATGTAATTATTAGTATGCAAATATAAAATTATTATTTATAACAACATAAAATTACGTTGGGTGCAGAATAACTATTCTGCACCCTGGGTGCTGAATAGCGTTTCTATTAGATGTATTTCAATATATAGATACATTTGTATCTAGAAAAATTAAGTCACTTATTTAAGACGAAAGAAGTATAATTTTTCATCTTATGAATGTATTGTTGTGGGTTGTATAAGGAAAAGAAAAAGACAAGAGGGGCACTCACAAAACAAAAAACAAAAAACAAAGGGAAACAAAAGGAAAAGCGCGTTGACAGATTGACCCCTCCGTACGATTGTCTCTCAGAAAAAAGGAAAGAAAAAGGCCGACCGTGTATTATTTCCCCTCCTTTCCCTTCCCACAGCAGCAGTCCCTCGCTCGCTCGCTCACTTCCATGGTAGAGAGAGTAGTTGGTGGCCACTAATGGCGCGCCGCTCCTGCTTCCCCCTTCTCCTTTCGCTCCTCATCGCACTGCTGCTACTGATCCCCTGCTCCTGCCAGGTACCCGGTTCTCTAATCTCCTCTTTTTCTCGATTCTTGGGTGTGTCTGCTGTATCCGATCAAGTTCTTGTCCAATTCGATCTGACCCGCGCCGCTTCACTTCTTTTTTGAGAGAGCGCCGCTTCACTTCTTAATTACATTATACTCCTACAACGATACATGAACTTAGTTTACCTTTCTTCCTAAAAATCATGCGATCTTTGAGGGGGAGGTGTTTGCTTGTCAGAGACGGTTCTTGCTGCCTGAATTTAGTGCTGGGTCTTGTTTGCAGTTGCAGGTCGGTGATTCGTGCTCGTCGGCCCGCGACTGCGGGGCGGGCCTGTACTGCGGCGATTGCGCCGCCGCCGGCAGGGCGCGGCCGTCCTGCATCAGGGACCTGGCCATCCAGCCCACCTCCATCGTAATCTTATGCATCCCCTTCACGGCTTGCTTCCTTATAGTACTCTGTAGCTTGTTTTGAGCAATTCCTCATTTCACATGTTCTTTATTCAGGTGAAGGGGCTCCCCTTTAACAGGTACTCATGGCTGGTGACCCATAACTCATTCTCCATTGTCGACGAGCCGTCGCGCACTGGGGTCCAGAGGGTCACGTTTTACAACCAGGAAGATACCGTCACCAACCAACTCAGGGTAACTAATCGATATTAAAAAAAAACAATATAATTCTTGGGTTGTATGTTCGAGAGCTTATAGGGTGGGTGTTATTTTTAGTTTTTTCTGTTCTTATATATGTTGGGTGTTTGCAGAATGGAGTGAGGGGATTGATGCTGGATATGTATGACTTTGGCGGTGATGTCTGGCTCTGCCACTCTTTGGAAGGGAAATGCTACAACTTCACCGCTTTTGTAAGTTATTTGGCATTCCTTTGTTAGTTTAGTTAAGCTACCACAAATGCAGTTCAGTTCGAATACTCTTGTAACCATATAGGCTTAGGAATTCATGACAAAAGAGGCTTGTGTTGATTTGTTACCCTTATGATTCTATTGTCTCCGTACAATAATCAGTTAGAACTAAAGAAATGGAAGTTAATTGATTATTTCCCAAAGTTCATCATTTACATTGCGAGATGTAATAGATGTTAAGGCTCCCAGACTGATCTTCAAACAAAATATGATGCTATTGTTAGGAACCAGCAATTGACACGTTGAAAGAGGTGGAAGCATTTCTATCTGAGAATCCCACAGAGATTGTCACGATATTCATCGAGGATTACGTCCATACGCCGATGGGATTGAGCAAACTGTTTACTGCTGCTGACTTGATGAAGTATTGGTACCCGATATCAGAAATGCCACCTAGTGGCCAGGACTGGCCAACCGTTACAGATATGGCTGCAAAGAACCACAGGTTGCTAGTGTTCACTTCCGATGCTTCAAAGGAGGCTAGTGAAGGAATAGCTTACCAATGGAGATATTTGCTGGAGAATGAGTGTAAGTATGGCTTTCTGAGCTTCAGCATAATAAGTAAAATACTAAGTTCTTCAGATTATAGATAGTGATAGCTATACCATACTGTGTTGTGCAAATCTCAAATACAATCTGTACAGCTGAATCTTCTTGGTTTAGAACTTTAGATGTGAGATAATCAATGACAGTACTTCTATGTCTCAACTCTCAAGAACCTCAAGAACCTTACTTATTAGACCAATATTTTGCTCAATTGCTACAAAGGTGACTATGAGCTGGACATATTTTGATTTAGCAGAAAATCTTGTGAAGAGATAATGGAGTAGCTTTTTGTTTACTGTATCAACATTGGTATAGGTATCTGGTAAAGAGACATTGGTATAGGTACTACTGTTTTCAATAGTTATTATATCAGCAATCACTCATATCATGATACCTATATTAGCAGCACAAAATATTATTATGTCAAGATCATGATACTATATTAGCAGCACACACAGTTCTGCACTTCTGCTTACTGTCTAGGTTTTGAGCCATTTTGGTGTACATAATTTATTCATTTTGGTGTATATGGGCCCATGATTTATCCAGAGCAATGTTGTAATCGGTGCTTAATTACCTCAGAGAATGCATGCTCAATTACTCGTACATGAAATTTTATATTATGATTTGAGAATAACTATTCTACAGTACAGAAAGCAGCAAACATGTGAAAACATCAAAATTAAACACGGGGCTATTATCGTCCTGTATTTGTTGGTCTTATTGCAACTAATTTTTTGTTTTTGTTTTTATCCCTTCTTTAATAGTCAAGGAGTAAAATACGGGTGGTATGGTAACTGCATCATTATAGAAAGGAAAAGAACGACATATGTGCTTCCTCTGCATGACGTAATATTGTATTTAAATATAATTATAAAGCATGCATGGCGGAAGTGCCATGATGTATTATTGTTTAGTTTAGGAACGAATAAACATGTCCCTTTTATATATTACCGAGCTCATGTGCTTGTTACGCCCCCAATAGAAGGGATCGACCCTCCCTGAGTAGATCTGCACAATCCCAACATACCATTAGATGTTTGATGAATTAAGAGCCGCGTTGGTTATTTTGGAAAGGATCATGTTGATTTGGTGCTTCAACCAGCTAAAAGTTCAATTTTAGACCACAATTGATTATTCTTTCAGACATCAGCTACTAGCATATGAGAATATATATCATTTGATCAGTATTTTCTATTTAAAACATTGGCACTTAGCTTTTTTTTAAATGCCGGGTGGGGAGGCCCCTACCTAAATTCATTAAAAACTATGGTCTGAAAGGTTACAGAGAGAATTTACATGAGAGCCCAACGGGCGAAAAGAGACTTATTTTCTATGCAGCTTTTGTGTGTTCCCGTAGAAATTTGCTTTTAACCATACAGCAGTTACTGGTAGGTGTTACTCAACTTGCACGTAACTCTTACTGATTTATCTTTGCTAAGTCCTTTTGAGCACATATACAAGAGCTCTTATTTTTTATACATATTCACATTTTATTTCTCATGACCATGACAGCTGGAGATCCAGGTATTCAGCCTGGCTCTTGTCCAAACAGGAAGGAATCACAGCTACTAAATTCAAGGTCTGCGTCTCTGATTCTGCAAAATTACTTCCCAACAATTCCTGTTCAGAGTGAAGCATGCAAAGAGAATTCTGTTGGACTACCACAAATGGTCCAAACATGTTATGCTGCAGCTGGAAACAGAATCCCGAACTATATAGCTTTGAACTTTTACATGGTAATACTTTATTCCCAGCTACCCACAAATACGAACAAGATATGTTTGGCAGTATCCAATGTAAGTATGGAATTGTTCTTATGATAACATGTGCAGCGAAGCGATGGTGGTGGTGGTTTTGATGTTCAAGACAGAATCAATGGCCTCACGTTATGTGGTTGCAACTCCATTGCTGCTTGCCAGGTAATTGTTAGGTCCTAAAGTTCGTTTTACAAATAACTGTAGACACAGAATATGGGGTAAGATCTGTGTTAGCACTGGAACACCTTTTCCAACCACAATTTACATATGATTAAATAGTATTAACAATGGAATGCTTTATGCCCCTTTTGCCAAGTTATACGGTTTCAACCATAATTAGCTTCAGGTTTTCTGGTAAAAAAAATATTAGCTTTAGGTTTATCAGCGTGACTCCACTACGTAAATTTTAGCGGACATCATTCCTATTTTAGCGTATTGATTTTTTATCATCATTTTCATTTGAAATGTCATATTGTTATCATGTAAGTCTTACCCAGAAATTTATGCAGGCTGGGGCACCAGCGGGCACATGCAAGAACACTGGAGCACCGAATCGAACCACCTCTTCTGTACATGGCAACGTGGTTTCAGGAACTATAGAATTCAAATCCCCTGCTTCAAGGACCAGCAGTATTTCCGCCTGGAGTAACTTTGTTGTTTCGCTAAGTCTGGTGCTGATTCTTAAGAAGTTTTGATTTTTCAGATTTTACTGTTCATTGCCTTTCCATGGTCTGTCAACGTCACCTTTCTTCTTTCATGTCCGTGATATGTTGGCACGTTCTTCTGTGATGGGGTGATTAGTTAGTAGTAGCTTGGTATCTTTATAGGCTATATATGTTCAGAGAATAGATAATGCGATTGGGGTCAGTGTGGATAGAACAAACAGTGTGCAATGATAGCAATCAAGCAAAGTGTGTTATGGTGTCAAATTCGACATACTAGTATCATTGAAAAATCAGTGAAAACTGAAGTAATTCTCTCTTTTACATGATTTTTAATGCTACAGAGAAACCTCTTTGTTCAAAAGATTGTGTTTCGTGCTGTGTAGGTGTTGTTGAGAACGTGTCATTTCGCCTACTTTGGTGTTGGTTAAAACCTTGTAATTTCACACAGAGTATCTTGGGTGATGTGCTTTTGTTTCAACATTCCATCGATATAGTGCAGAGTCTGAGGAGTCTGAGTGTGAACTTTTGGGCTACTGTTTCGTTTCTACATCAGAGATCCCGAGTTTATGTATCGTCTGAAAATAAAAAATAAAAACACTTTCAACTCATGACTAGCACGCTTTACAAAAGCAATCCAACGTTGAATATATTTTCTCAGTTGCAACGAAGTAATGGCTGATATGAATCGTGAAGTAGTATTAGTAGTGGTCTAGGAGTCCGCGTGAAAATTAAGGATGTGTTCGGTTCGGGAACGAAGTGGAATGGAATGTAATGGTTCCATTCCACTAGAATGGGTTGGTTCCGTTCTCGTGTTCAGTTGAGCCAAAAAAAGTGGAATGAAACGGTTTCGTCTGGTGTTTAGTTCAATACAAATAAGTGGAATGGAACGACTACATTTTATGATCTGGACAGTCAATTTATTTTTTTCATTCTAAGACCATTCCAATTCCCGTCCGTCATCGAACAATTCCCATCGCCGTTGACCAATTCCCGTCGCCATCGACCAATTGCCCTCGCCGTCGACCTATTCCCGTCCTCCGTCGATCGATTCTCGGCGGCCCGTCGCCCGCCCGCTTGCTCCGCCAGCGCGCCGTCGCTCGCTTCGCCTGGCGGCCGCCGGCTGCGCGCCTGCTTGCTCCGCCAGCGCGCCTGCTTGCTCCGCCAGCTCGCCGTCGCTCGCTTCGCCTGCCGGCCGCCGTCGATTCGTCCGCCCGCAGCTCGATTCGTCCGCCCGCAGCTCGATTCGTCCGCCGCCAGCGCGCCGCCGCTCGATTCGTCCGCCGCAATCCGACGCCTGCCCACCGATTCGTCCGTGCGCCACCGGGATTGGTGGATTGAGGAGTGAAATCGTGGGGGCGGGAAAGATTAGGGGTGGTAATTTTCTTGTTTTCAGTCAAAGAGAGATTAGGTGTGGTGGAACGAGCACATTCCACCAATTCGGTGGAACGACCCGGTTCCGCATCTGGGCAGAATATTCGGTTTCGAGGAACGGTTCCATTCCAATTTTTTGTCTAACCGAACACGAGGATGGATGCCAAGTGCAGAACCGTTCCATTACATTCCACTTCATGACACCAACCAGTATGAGTCTGAAGCTCCACGGTTGCAGTTGCAGTTTCTGTTGGCAGAAACCCAGAAGGCTGCGTCATCATTGGTGGAAAAGGGAGAAGGGGTGACTTGCTCGGCGATCTTCTTCTAGGTGATTTGGAAGTCGAGCACGTAGCTTTGCCGGTTTTGGTAACTCCTCGGTCGAACGTTCCTACTCTCGGCCGCTTCCCGTCGAGTCGACGCGTGGACGACTCTTCCTGTACAGACATCTCCGTCCGTCCGTCCGTCCGTCCGCAGTTGCCAAACCAAGCCGACTAGCGCTTCTGACCGTCGAAATCAGAACGGGGAAGAAGAAACATGGTGAGTAGAAGAACGTTTTGACATGGACACGTTCGTAGTCTGACGCGGGGAAATAGGAAAAATGTACTACCTCTGACCCATAATACTCTTTATTACTCCCTCCGATCGGAAATAAGTGTCGGCAATTTTATACTAGTTTAGTATAAAGTTTATACTAAGTCCCCGACAGTTATTTCGATTGGAGGGAGTAATATTATAGATGTATTTAGATTTTAATAATAAATATATTCGTATTAGTAAAAAGTAATATAGATGGGACGGAAGATGCCCATTGCTAGCTGACTTGTTGCGTAGCGCCAAAGCCGATGCCACCCCCCGGATACGTCGTCTAGTGCATCTGCTATTGCTGACAAAAGAACTAGTATGATAATCAGTGAGTTTCCACCTGAGTGCACCGATAATTAAGTGTGACCAGTACTAAGATCGTCCCTTGAGAGGGTCTAACAACTATTGTATAGAAAAAAAATGCAACATATGTGCACCAGAATTGACAACTACATCGAATCACGGGACACGACAACAGCAGAGAACATTATTTGTTTGATACAAGGAACAAATATTGATCCAGCATATCACCAACTCATTGAAATTAAGCACAAATACTAAGCATAACATGTAAAGTATATAAGCCAATCATCAATCTCATGAGTAGGTGTATAATTCTTTCCCAAGCTTGGGGTACATGTTTACTTTCAGTTTGCTTAACTTTTTCACTATTATTTCTCCATGAAGAATATTCTACCGTGAGGGTAGTATTTAACACTAGAACTTGTTTGCATGCTCTCGAATTAATTAATAGTATTGCTAGGGTAGATAGTGATAAGAGACGTTCTTTTGTTTTGTCTATTAATCAGAAAGTGAACTATTTTTTATTTCACATAATCATAATACACATTTTTTAAGAATATTTTTTTGCATATCACATGTCTCAAAAATATCATGCGAGTATCGTGTACAATTTATCCAAATCATTATTTTGATATCAAGTTCAACGCGATCCGCTTTAATTTTAAGAGATGTAATAGACTTATTTACAAATTGTTCGTTAGGAACACTTATGAACTCACGTAATTTGATATTTGCATTAACGGTACCCATTGCAACAAAATAGGTGAAGAGCTAAGAAAATAGTAGTTTTCTTAATGATTTTTTGTTGGAAAAAGGGTAAAAAACAATAGTTTTTAAAGGAAAACAAGTAAAAAAAGTTAGATAATGAAACTATGCGAATAAAAAATATGTTATAAAGTAAATAAAACGAATCTAAAGATAAATTGCATTTTAATTACCCCCATGGCAATGACGTCAATTTTTTTCTTGATATCCACAAATTCACCTTGTTAAAAGACAATTTGTTGCGTCTCCAAGTGCAAAGATAGTAAATACAAGATAGTAAACTTGTGCCCCGAACACTTGATATCGTTATCAATTATACAAGTCACAAGATATTAATAGATATAACAACAAAATCATTTTTGGGTCAAAAATAACAGAGATTTCAGAGTTGTCGGGGAATTCGATGATAACCCCCCTGGCCATTTTGGGCCCACATGTCATAGACAGCGTAGGGGGGTTCTTATCTACATAATCATCAAGCAGTCCACCACCACCGTAGATACATACACGGGCACGCCCGTCGGAAGAAGGCCAGGAAGGCGGGCAGAGACGAACAAAACCCAGGTAAACGAGCACGTGCAGCATCGGCGAATCTCTCACGCCGGAGCAAACCAAGGAGAGAGCCCTGCCCGCCGCCGTCCCTCTCGCTCCCGTCGCCGTCCGTCCACCACCGTTCCACCCCGGCCGCTCGCGCGCGGGAGCAAAAGTAAAACCAGCACGCCTCCCCTTCCCCCCTTCTTCCCCTTCCGGGCGCGTGAGTCCCGCCCGCCCGCCGACCCGCTATAAAAATCCCAACTTCATCCATCCATCCATTCCATCGGCGGTCCCTCTCCTCCCGTCGTCATATCCCTCCCTCCCTCCCGCCCGCCAATCCTTCCCTCCCTCCTCTCTGATTGCGTCTGTGTCCGTTAGTGCGTTCGCCATGGAGGCCGCCGCGGCCACGCTGCTCCTCTCCGCCGACGCGCCCCTCGCCGCCGGCCGCCGCCTCCATCTCCGGCCCGCGCGCGCGGCACGGCGGGGCGCCGTCGCAGGGCCCAGGAGCCGGCGGGCGTCCGTCCGCGCGTACGCGGCGGCGGCCGCGCCGGCGCCCGCCGCGGGGAACGGCTTCGTCGGGGTGAGCGCCGCACCTGCTTTACCTTGAACTGAATTTGTCTTCTGCGGCAAAGATATTTCATTTCGCTGCCTCCTCTGAAGTTAGCGTCACTTGCTTAACTAGCTCGCTTCCTTTTCTCCTTCCCTTAATTAGTAAGCACCGAACTTCTTTTTCTAACTAAATAGAACTTGAAGCTCGGATTATTCTGCGTGTCGATCTCATATTACCTATTCTACCAAGTACCAACATACTCATGAGAATGAACTTATTTCAGAAAGAAAAGAACATGATGCGTATCATGTGCTTGAAATTCCCAGAGGAACTTAGCCACCAGCTCACAAATTCCATCCGCTGAAACTACCAAGCCTGCTTACTGCTTTTCTCATGCATCCATATCCTCAGTTCTCAAGGGAAATCCCTTAGTTGCTGGTGTCTAATGCTCATTTTCAGCGTCAACTAATGGTACTGCTACTTCCTGCTTTGCTCAGCAGAACAATGGAGTTTACACCGTTGGAGATTTCATGACGAAAAAGGAGGCTCTCTATGTCGTCAAACCATCGACCACGGTTGATGAAGGTGCACTCCTTAATAAGCAGTGTACAGTGTGCTCTGCTGCTCGCGGAATGAGCTTCCAGTTGGCTAACTTGTTCTTTTCGTATGCGTGTAGCACTCGAGATGCTGGTGCAGCACAGGATCTCTGGTTTCCCTGTCATCGGTGACGACTGGGAGTTGGTTAGTGCCATTTAAATTTAACCCACTTGTTCTTGTTTCCCACTTCTTGCCCTTTTTAATGAGTTAATCTGAGAACATATTGGGCCCTCTTCTGAAAAAGGAATTTTAGAGGACATAATAGACAGTTGCAATCCCAACAAAAAAATACTGCCCATGCCATTTGGATCATAGGATTGCAAAAAAAATGATTTACTAGAATAGGATTTCTTACAATTTCTGTAGGAAATTTAGCATGAATCTAACCTCGCAAAAGCCCCTTCTGATAGTTCCAATGTATTTTCTCTCTTTCTATCTCCATCCCTGATGTGTGGCATCCAACTAACTCTTCTAAGTCCTGTAACATGTCATGACAAACAATCGTGTGTTTTCCCCATTCCTACAGTTTTAGATTCATGCATTTCAAAGAGGGCCTAAAAGAAAAGATTCTTCTCAAGGAAAAAATACATGTGGATAAACCAGACTTTTGTTTCTTACATGGCCACTTCAAGATCTATGTGTCAAATATTTTTGCTAAAGTGTTTATTTCGGTAAGATGGTGGAATAATTTTCTCGCTCCACAAAGATAAACTTGATTTGAGAGTGCAATGGAATCAATATTCCTTGGATTTTGCATGTTAAACCTGTTTACGTTTGTAATTCTACATCAAGGGTTTACAAAGCTTTGAATGTTCACTCGGAGTGCGGCAACGCTTCAGATGACAGTTCTCATGTCACGTGGGTAAACATTTTGTTGTGCTTTTGTCCTTCTGCATCACATCTTAGGAAACATTAAATTACAATGATTAATTGTGTTGATTTTCTCATGCTTTCTTCTTTACTTCCTTCTTTCTGTTGGTTCGGGTTGCACCCCAGGTTTTCTTGTCATAAAAAAAATACTCATCTGCAACACAAATTTATTTCCACCTGCAGGTTGGCGTTGTCTCAGATTACGATCTATTAGCTTTGGACTCAATGGCAGGTATAGTGTCTGATCTCTTGCTTACAAACAATTTGTATAGTCACATAAGAAGGTATGTTCTGAACTGCAAATACCAATAATGTTCTGTAATATCACAAATGCACTATCATTACATATCGTCGCATAAAGTTGTCAGGATTTTAATTTTTGACAAACTTAAAAGAGTGATCGCAACCTTATGATCTTTTCAATCATAGATTTGAAGGAAAGATCATAAATCGAGATAGTAGCTACAACACAATGATCCTACCTATGATCCCACTGCTAACAACACTGGTCATCAATAGTTTTTTGCTGCTTATAAGTGTACAAATAAACTTGAGGCCATTCCCATACATTGATGTTTTTTCATAGTTATTGATGTATTGAAATCACATCAGGGTCACAATCCTGTCGAGTAGTTTTGTCAGTATTTGAGTACATTCTCATGATTCAGGGATTGGACTGGCTGATACAAATACAAATATGTTTCCTGAGGTGGATAGCAGTTGGAAGGTATGTTCTGTAAAACCTGTGTTGATGATTTAATTATTTATATTGACTGATTAAGTAATTATGCATATCTTTTTCATATGCTGAGTTTTATGACTTCCATGCGTTGAGACAGAATGTTGTTGCTTGCAAGGCAGGCACATTTCTATAATGGGAATTTATCATTTTTCTATGTTGAGAAACAGTGATCTTGCAAATGTTTCAGTCACCATTACCTCCACCTTATGTTGAGAAACAGTGATCTTGAGAAACAGTGATCTTGCAAATGCGTTGAGACAGAATGTTTCAGTCACTTGCACAAATTTATTTCCACCTGCAGGTTGGCGATATCAATATAATATTGTGACCGTTGATTTAATTAAACATGTGCAGTAGAGCAAATTGTCTCCCATACCTAAGGATGTGGGACAATATTGAGTTAGGTCCCACATAACGACCTTCATAGTTAGTTATAGCATCCAGTTAATTCTTGGTACCGTGTCCTAGTATAGTGTTTTCATCAGTGTTCCCAGTTTAGGAACTCATCAGACTACTTAACTTATGTGCAGACATTTCGCGAGATCCAGAAACTCTTGAGCAAAACCAGTGGCAAAGTTATCGGTGATGTTATGACCCCCAAGCCTCTTGTGGTCCGTGAAACTACTAACCTCGACGCTGCTGCAAGGTATGTTCAACTAATCCGTGTGCCTCTCCAATGCTATATACCACCTATTTATCATTCCTGAGAGTTTGGTTTTTTCACAGGTTGCTGCTTGAAACCAAATACCACAGATTACCTGTTGTTGATAGCAAGGGTAAATTGGTGAGTGGATGAATCTATCTTTCCTTACACCCCCTTTTATTTCTTTGCTCGGTCTCTTAAAAGAAGTTTTTATCCTTGTTTAGGTTGGGATGATCACAAGGGGGAATGTCGTCAGAGCCGCTCTCAAGATAAAGAAGAAAGCTGAAGAAGGTGCTTAAAATAGATGGTGTAGATGATTCTTTATAACGACACCACCTGGGGTTGAACCTGCAGCAATTTGTTTACTCGGCTCAATTGAAACCTTGACTGGTGGGCTGAACTTCATACGCTGCTAGCACATAAGCAAATTTTCCCTGGAGCACAGATGGATATAATGTTGTCTACGGTGTAATGTAAGTAGTGTATTGTTGCGAAGGAATGAATGCAGGTATCCCATTCAAATGATTAAAATTCATTTGAGGTCAGCGTACTCAGCTGCCTCTCCATATTAGTATGTAGTAGTAGCACAATGTATGGAGGTTAATATTCTTTACATTTTTTTCTTGATGACCTGTACTAGCCTCAAGCATATTAAGGTGATTTTATAGTGCAATCCGTGTCCGATGATACACTTCCACCTCTTGGTTCAGGTCAAGCCATTTGTAATTGTTTTGTGATCCTGCTCTTGTTGGCTTGTTTGAAAAGTCATTTCATCTAAACCAACAAGGTTGTAGCAAATATATTAATTAGACACAAGTTTTAATTTCACCATGTGGTTTGCATAGTTTCCAACAGACTATTCATTTTTACGTGTGAAGTTCCAAGTAACTTGTGGGGGTGTGAAGTTGAGCGAGGCTATATATTGTTGGAGAATGGAGCATGAGCAACCTCTCATTACCTATTGCTGTTTCAACTTTATATAGCTTGAGAAGAATCTCAATTGTTTTCTGACATTCAAATCTACTTGTAGGATGATATTCGTCTTCAAACTCATAAGTTGTATTCACTTATTCTGAATGAACTGCAACGGCATCTCCTTGTTTTTTCCCCCTTTTTCGCTTTGTTGAGCCAAATGGATATCTAATTACATCTGTTTACATATAATAGTTCCTCCTCATAGCTGCTTTTTTGACGGTCTCATAGCTGATATGAGTATATATAAAGCACAAAAAACTCATATCTCCAGTTCGGTGGAGACTCCAAGGGCCTGTTTGGTTGGTGCCATACTTGTGCCCTACCAATTTTTGCCCACAATTGGCTAGCCAAAATATTGGTTACCAATTCCTTAGCCCCATGTTTGCTAAAAAATTGGTAAGAGTTGTGAAGGAAATGTGAGGTAGGTAGGCAACTTTTTTTGGGCAACCAAAATTTTGGCTACAAACCAAATAAGAACCAAAATTCTATAGGCTGCCAAAATTTTGGCTGGGCACATTTGGACACCAACCAAACAGGCCCAAGCATGTTACAAAAATCAACAGTTTTTTTAAAAGATAAGCATGCTATATTACGAATATAGGGTGGCGCCTCCACGGCTCCAGTCGGTAGTACATAATCAGCTCTATCAGCATATCGGGGGTTATGTGCATATTGTGCCCCAGCTGTTTTGCACGAGCTTCCAATATTTTTTCCAAAAAATCAATAATATTGTTTTCCAGTCAAAAGTATGCATCTATGAAAATTAAGAACACAACTCAATCACACCAACCAACTCATCATATGAATAGACACAGTAGTTGATGCCACTTTTTTTTTCAGTAGAAAAATTATGCGGTTAACATACCACAACTATAAGCATTGATGCATCTATGTGCTGCTAGCAACAACTATTAAATCTTCTTAGTTAGGGCATGCCACCAAGTTACCAATTGAAGTGGTACATAAATTGAGCCTCATAGTAACTCAGATGTTTGTTAGGAAAATAACATGTTAAGCTTGTGCCGTGGTGGATATATTTACAAAGAATAACTAGGTTGGACTTGTTGTATCAAAATATAAGCATTGTGATTTGACAAAAAAAACTATGGAGAGCATATGGTTTTGTGCAAGGCGGAATATTATGCTTAGAATTACCTGATATGTATGAAATGTGATATCTATGAAACCCACAAATTTTCCTAAGCAAAGTTTATTGACGTTCTGTAGGTGCACTAAAAAAATTACTCTGCACAATAAAGTATAAATTTCAGTAATACTTTAAGTCACATATTTCCTTATTATAATTAAAATGCTAACAAAAAACTCACTATGGCATTGTTGGTATCAACCTTGCCCAATTCAATTTAAGTATTCTCGAGATATCAAAAACACGTTAACTGAAGCACTTCAGATTAAAAATTACCACACTAGCGTGTAGAATTTGGAAGTAGCAATACTCATGCTCACTGAGTAAACTATGATTCACACTTCACCCATTCTGAGTTTGAATTCACATGACTAAGATCATGAATAAGCCTTTGTAACGTCTTGTATAAGTTGGCCTCAAAAGTTACAGCTAATAGGCTAAAAAAGATTATACCCATTCTTATTTCGGAGGAGCAGAGTGCGTTTGTCCCGGGTCGCTTGATTACTGACAATGTTTTCATTGCTTGTGAGTGTACTCATGCTATCAGGACAAGGAAGAGGAAAACTCCACTATGCGCAGTCAAACTCGATATGATGAAGGCATACGACAGGGTTGAATGGATATTCCGGCTTTGCAGAATAATGGGTTAAAATGATCATGAGGTGTATTTCGTCGGTGAGGTTCTCGGTTAAGCTCAATGGAGCTCTCTCTGAGATTTTTCTCCCCTCTCATGGCCTCAGACAGGGAGACCCCATCTCCCCGTATTTTTCCCCTTTTGTGTGGAGGGCTTATCGGCGCTACTGAATGAGGCTCAAGGCTCCAACCTTCTGAATGGAGTGAAATTTGGTGCTCAAGGCCCACATGTCACACACTTGTTATTTGCAGATGATAGTATTGTTTTTCTTGAAGCTATACAGGGGAGTATGCAGACTCTACGGTCGGTGTTGCACGACTATGAGTTGAGTTCTGGGCAAAAAGTCAGTTTGCAAATGTCATCAATCTATTTTGGACCTGGTTGCCGCCCTGAATTAAAAACTGAACTGAAGAATTCTATTGGTATTTCGTGTGAAGCTCTTTCTAAGCACTACCTAGGACTGCCTACGGTAGTGGGACATTCCAAGAATGGTTGTTTCCAACATTTCACGGAGAGATCTTGGAATAAGGTAAAAGGTTTGAAAGGACAAGGTATGTCTAAGGCGGCAAAGGGAGTGCTTATTAAATCTATAATTTAAGCAGTTCCTACCTACCCGATGAGCTGCTTCTTGTTTACCAAAACACAATGTAACAAGCTTATTCCGGTCTCCTCAAAGTTCTGGTGGGGAGACAGTGAAGAACAGAGGAAGGTTCACTGGATTGGTTGGGAAAGAATGTGTCGGAGTAAGAATAGGGGAGGGCTGGGTTTCAGAGACTTTGAAATGTTTAATCAAGCTTTTTTGGCTAATCAGGGATAGCGTTTGCTAACTGAACCTGATTCTCTGTGTGCAAGGGTTCTTAAAGCTTGCAACTTTAAAGAGAATAATTTTCTCTCTGCAGCCTGCCCGAAAAGAGCCTCTTATACCTGGTGTAGTATCATCAAGGGAAGAGATTTGCTCAGAGAAGGCCTAGTATGGAGAATCGGTGATGGTGCTAGTATCAGAGTGATGGAAGACAATTGGATTCTGAGAAGTAGCGCTCAACACCCTCTCTGTTGCAAGGAAAATGAATGTTCGGTGTATCTTAAAGATTTCCTGGTACCTGGTGGAGGAGTGTGGGATGAGACTTAGCTGACGAAATATTTTTGTGATCAGGACGTCCAAGACATTTTGCAGATCAAAGTGGGTAGGCCTGGATGGGCGGATTTCAAAGCCTGGAACTATACAAAAACTGGTATATTTTCAGTGAGGTCTGCATACCACCTAGCGATGCAACGGAAAAGAGAACGGAGAGGCTCACCAGAGTCCTCTCGAGCATGTGCCCAGCACAAGGGATGGCTCTCACTGTGGGATGCCAAGGTTCTAGGGAAAGTCAAGGTTCACTTCTGGAGATTAGTAGAAAATGGCCTAGCAGTAGGAACTGTGCTCAAACACCGGCGAATTAAAGACGGTATTACCTGTCTAGTGTGTGGCAAAGAAGAGAGCTTAGTTCACCGCTTCTGGTCATGTTCTCACTCTAGGGCAGGTTGGACGTTGTTAGAAGAGAACACAGGGTCCACCTTTGAGATGCCTCTGAAACTTGTCCAAGGTCACTCTGACCTGTGCGCTTGGTTGCTGGACTGGCTGGGCAAAGCCAGAGGAAAGAATGTCTCCTGGACTATGATGGTGATTTACAATTTGTGGCTTGCTCATAATGATGCTAGGGAGAAAGAGAAAATTGCCAACCGGGTGGATATTGTCAAGAAATCAATTGGGGTGGAGGAGTGTATGCGCATCCATGAGCACACCGAGCTCCCTCGTAGTAAGGTTGTAGAGCACTGGCTCCCTCCAGATGATGGATGGCACAATATTAATGTTGACGGAGCCGTCCAATCTGCAGAAAAATGTGGTGGAGGTGGTGTAGTCATGCGTGACTGTCATGGTAGCTTCCTAGCTGGGGCATGCCATATTTCCCTCACATGTCTGACGCAAAAGGGGTCGAGTTGTTGGTATGTTGAGAGGGCTTGCATTTGGTAATTCAGGCACAGAGCGTCAAGGTTATTCTGGAAACGGACAGTACTGAGGTAGCAGCAAAACTGTCTAGGGAGGGGCAGGACCGATATTTCTATGGTCCGTTGGTTAGTGAAATAAAAACCCTTCTCCAAGGTTTTGAAGCTGTCAGGGTACAGGCGGTGCGGCGATCGGCGAACGATGCTGCTCATCGAATGGCGAAAGAAGGCTGTGTTATTAGGTCTAGCAGGGTGTGGCAAGGGGCTGCCCAGACCTCGTTTTAAACCGTATTGTAGTGGATTCTGTGTTGTTTTAATATATTCGCAACGGTTGATCTAAAAAAAAGATCATGAATAATCCATCCACTACATACCATTTTATGACACCCATTTCTTACAACAAGTAACCACACACATTAATGGAAATGCATAGATGTAGAACTACTCCAACTTCATAATTCCATGCGCTCATTTCTAACTAGTTTCACATTTGAACTATACATGTTATGTGTTTTATTATTTCCTCACACAAATTCTTGTTTTGTTCCCTGGAGGGAATCCATTGCATTTGAAAGCCATGGTGAAGTAGCTGAAAAAAGGTTCCACACAATTATGGTAGAATAATGACTGAACACACAATTTTTATGTATTGTTTGTTGCTTGGCGACAATACATGATTTTGCATTCGATCGTCTAGGCCAATTCCTGATCGAATTTAGTACTACCGATCAAATGTGATATGAGGTGGTTTTGGTGGTAGCACCATTTTCCAAAATTAAATTAATATTTTGGTATGATAAAGAACATCCATAATTAACATGTGTGGATTGTGTGGTAATAAATGATTTTAGTATATCCATCTTATATAAAATGATTTGTGCTTAACACTTTTTGAAAAAAAACATTTGATTTGAAACCCATGTTGCTGGAAATTCCCTTCACATGTCTGATTATTCCACATACGTCAGTATAAAGACACAAACTTCACACCCCTACATCAGGCAGTCAAACGAGTCCAGTTGCACATGTTCCTTTTTTTTGGGAAAACAATGCATGTTTATTTGTTGCAGCAAGTTGCACAAACACAAAGCTAACATCAGTAGGGAAGAAAGATAAATAAATATTTACTATTAAAATGGAGTTGGTAGTGAAGACTCTTCCTAGCTACATTATTTGATTTCTGTTTTTATCCCTAATCAGAAAAAACTGCAGCACGTTACAAAGAAATTGTCCAACCCCAGTCACCCCAATCACGATAATTCTTAAATGATTTTCTGTGTTAGAGCTAAGTCTTCTTTTTTTTTGAGACGCATTGCCGTTAATCACGCTACCAAATTATTGCTCTCCTTCCCTCCTTGCTCCTTAACTTTCCTCCTAAAAACACCTCCTTCGATCTGGTAACCGGTGCTCTGGTCACCGTTGTGGCAATCTCATCCAAATTTTCCTCTGTGGCGGCGGTGCGTCAGGAGGAGAAGGATGACAACGGCAATGACGAGGAGGGAATCAGGCTCAAGCCGCCGCCAATGCGTAAGGGCATCTCCAGCAGGTCGACGCAAAGCGTCCGCACGCGACTAAATGGACTGGTGGACCGGTGCGCGACGCTCCAGCGGTGCAACACATCCGGACCGAGGCGTCCGGCGCGACGCATCGTGCACCCAAATTTGCGTCAAGTTTAGGTCAGCCCGGACATGGGCGGACAGCTCCGGGCATTGCTGGATCTTCTGTGGCTACGCCTTAAAGGCATGTGGCCTATGTGGCCATATCTAGCCACAAAAATCATATAAATGAATTGCTTGGACCGGTCAGCGCCCACATGTGCCAAGTAATCCATTGTTTGAATCTTCTGTGGTCATGGCTTAAGGCAATGTGCCCCATATGGCCATGGAAGATCATAGGAGTGGATTGATTGGCCCATATGGCTGCCACGCGTCCCTAGAGGAAGGATGCATCGCGCCGCTGCACGCACCAGCTAGGTGGGCTGGACCGCGACGCAAATTCTGTCTGGGCCTTAACGCAAACGGACTAGAACCCGGACCGTTTGCATCATCGGTTTGCGTCGGCCACCCTAAGAGCATCTCTAGCAACGCCCGTAAAAGGGGCAGAACCATAAAATAACCGCTAGATACGGGCTGGGAGTGAAAAATTGGCGCCGATTAGGGCCCGTAAAAGGGCAGAAAAATCCGCGGCCCGAACCGGGAATCTCCAGTTCCGCGCGCGGAACTGAGGCCCAGCCTATATCCCCTTCCGCCCGTTGGTGGGAGGGACATTTTAGCTCATTCTCCTCCCTCGCCCTAGCTCCTCCACCGCTACCGCCGATTTCCTCTCCCCTTCATCTCCGGCGCCACCCCCACTAAAAGAGCATGGAGCCCCCATGTGTGGTTTTGGTAATTAATGACAATCCATATGGACTAATGTTTGCATTGAGTTATATTTGTAGGACTTGTCCATAGACAATGCTTGAACTATTTGTTGGTTTCAAGGTTGTATGAAGAAGACAATGAAGAACATTATGTGATGGCCAAGGTGTTATTCAAGTAGTTATCCAAAGATTGGTCATAAGCTAGTTGAGCCTATATCGAGTGTGTCTTGAAAAATAAGATTGAGTGGCTCTCATGTGAATCTTCAAGACACCATCATTGTGCAGAAAGAAGAGTTGATTCGAGAATTGATCAAGCCAAAGCGCAAGTTCAAGATGGAATCTAGAAGAGATCATATGCTTGAAGCTTGCCATATATATTGTGATCATGGATAAGTGAAGGTATGCTTAACGAGAGTCTTTCCCATAGTGGCATATGGGGGAGCAATTCGCAAGACTTCACCAAGAAGCAAGATCAAGAAAGGTGTTCCAACTTGAGGAAGACAAGACGGTCATCATCTAGCTCAAGTGGATTATGCTCAAGGCAAAGGTATGATCTTTATAGGATTTCTTTCTTACCGGTCTCATGATGTTAGTTGAGAGACCGGGTTGTAGGATCGGTAGCCATACTATCAAGAGGGGCTCTCAAGTGAGTAACTTAGTCATATCATTCGGAGAGAGCTCAAACCTTTGCGTACTTGGCATCATCTTTCTTGGTTCTTATTTGGATTTTATCCATGTGCGGTTCTAGATCTTGTGGTTATTTCCATGACAAGCTCTAGCTCATCAAAAACAGATTTTGCATGAAACACTTATTGTGTTTTTGGTGTTTGGAGGTTTTACTGGTTCATCTTTTGAAGAGAGGTCAAACCTTTCATCATTTGGTTATATCCTCCTTTGTTGGACTATGATGTTTCTCTGCATAAAGTTGTAGGGCTCGTTGTTGTGATTCCAACGAGCCCAAGATCATCGAAAACGGAGTCCGGATGCTCAAGTTATGGTCGTTTTGGTTTTAGCTGTTTCTGCCTTTTTCCAGGGCCGGAGACTCTGGCCCAAAATGTGTTTTCGCCGTTTTTGTCTGGAGTTTTTGCTCGGAACCTCCGAGTACCTTTGCCAGGCCAGGGACTCCGGCCCTAGGATCTGGAGACTCTGGCCGTCGCGATTTCTAGAGTGGTGCATGCCTCTGTATTGGGCTCGGAGTCTTCTTGGCTCATGGCCGGAGACTTGGGGCCGGAGACTCCGGCCCCCCAAGGCCGGAGACTCCGGGGTAAGTTCCCAGCAATGGCTAGTTTTCGTGGGGGACCTATAAAAGGCCCCCTTCTTCCTCCTTGGGCTGTAGCTTCCTATTCTCTCTCCTCCATTATTGGACCTTGAAGCTTTGCTCTCTCTCCCTCTCCCTCCCATGATTCTTGCATAATCTTGAGGGAAAAAGAGAGAGGAGATCTAGATCTACGTTTCTACCAATCAACTTCTCCTCTAAGTGAGGGGAACAATTTGGATCTAGATCTTGGAGTTCATTTGTTGATTTCCTCCTTGTTCTTCCTCTCATATCCCTCCATAGCATTTGTTGCTTTGGTAGGATTTGGGAGAGAAGGATTTGAGCACTTTGTGTGCTCTTGCCATTGCATTTGGTGCATCGGTTTGAGTTTTCCTCAGAGATTCGGGTAAGTGGAAGTTGTGAGCTTATTACTCTTGGGTTCTTGGAACCCGAGACGGCTTAGTGGCCTTTGTGGCATATACTTGGGGCCTCCAATTAAGTTGTGGAGATTCCCCAACCTTTGTGGTGCCTTTGTGACGATTCTTGGGAGCCTCCAATTAAGTTGTAGAGATTGCCCCAAGCTTGTACGGGTTCGGTGACCGCCCTCAAGTGTCCCATAGTGGATCGTGACATCTTGCTTTGTGCGAGAGCATGGGGAGAATAAGGTGAGCCTTTGTGGCATTCGGTGTGTAGCGTGCCTATGTATCTTGAGGTGAGCCTTTGTGGCGTTTGGTGAGCATTTTGCTACCACATCTCAAGGTGAGGCCTTTGTGGCGTTCGGAGTGCATTAAGCCGCCGCACCTCTCCAATGGAGACTAGCTTCCTTTGGAAGTGAACTTCGGGATACATCTCCGTTGTGCCTCGGTAACTCTTATCCGAGCTCCACTACTTATGCACTTTACATTTGTGATAGCCATCGTGCTTGAAGTTATATATCTTGCTATCACCTTGCTACTTGTCTTGCTTAGCATAAGTTGTTGGTGCACATAGGTGAGCCTAGTCTTTTTAGGTTTTGTATGCTTGATAAATTAAACATTAGTTTTATTCCGCATTTGTCAAGCCACTTGTAAAAGTTTTTAATCACCTATTCACCCCCCCTCTAGGCGACATCTGTGTCCTTTCAATTGGTATCAGAGCTAGGTCTCTCATTATAGGCTTCACCGCCTTGAGAGCAAAGATGTCGGCTAGGGGATTAGTGCACAATAAAACTTTTATATTTTATGGCACAAACTATGATATTTGGAGAATTTGCATGCTTAATCATTTTTGGGTCATAGACCCAAATATAGAGTGAATTATAGATATGGGTTTTTCTCCTCCTAAGGATCCCACGAATCTATCTTTAGAGGATGAGAAAAACTCTTATCTCAATGCTCAAGATATTAATGTCTTATACAATGTTGTGAGCATTGTAGTTATGACGTCCATTATGCCTGTTCGGAATGCTCATGAGTTATGGACAAATCTTCAAGAAAAATATGATGTGTCCAAGTTTATTGAGGATGATTATATTCCTTCCACTTTCGGCCGTGATGAACTTTCTTCCACTTCACCGATGTGTGGCAAGACACAAGGTAATGACATGGTGAGTGGTGATGGAAATTGCAACCTTGATAGTGATCTTAGTTTTGATGATCATTCATCTCTATCTCATGGCAATGTTCTATCTTTGGACTTCAACTCTTCTAGCACACCAAATGCCTTACATGCTAGTGTTGATAGTCCTTTCATGTCTTGGAGTAGTTGCTATACTAGATATCATGATAAGAATGCTCCCATTTCCTCTAGTACTTTTGTGGCTAACAATGTAGAGGAATCCCAACTTTTGTTGGGACAAGACATGGACCTTAATGGAGCTTCAAGTAATTCATCCTCATCATCATCTTTTGGTTCCCACATATGTCTTATGGCTAGGGATTCAAAGGTAACTCCTTCTTTGGAACCCACTATATCTAGTGATAATGAAGAAGAGGATGATAATGTTGCCTCTTTAAGAAAGAAGGGAGAAATAGTCTTTCATGCTATTGGTAAGAAGAAAATTGCTTGCTCTAACCTCGTTGAAATTTTGGTTGTTGCTATTGAAAGCAAGAAAATTATTGATGAGCTACAATCTCATGATGAAGAGCAAGAAGAAACTATTGAGAATCTTCATAGTCTTGCCAATGATTTTAAAAAGGCTCTTTTAGAAGAAAAAACCACCAACGAAACTCTTGAGGAGACTTTTGCTCTAGAATTGTCTAGAGTAAAGGAAACCCATAATAGAGCTCTCGAGGTGGCAAATGATTTAAAATTAAAAAATGATAAGCTTGTTTTTGTTAATGCTAAACTTCTTGAGGATGTTGAGCACCTCAAAAATGGCTCTAGGGACATTGAGAGTGTGCTCTCCAAACTCACCGAGTTTCATGAGCAACTAAAAGCTTCTTATTTAAAAGAGTGTTCCAAGTTGCCTTCTCCTCTTTCGGTTAATCATGATGCTTGTGCTACTAACTCTACCACTTGTGAAGCATCTATTTTGAAGGATAATGTTGAGCTAAGGGCTCAACTTGAGTTGCTAACTAGCAAGTATGAGAAATTGGAAGAAAGTCATGAAAAGCTATCTAGCTCTAATGAGGATCTTCTAGTGTCCTATGCTCGCCTAAAGTTAGCTCATGAGGATATGTCTACAAAGGTAACATCTTATGAACCTCATGTGGTCACTAGCACTACTTCCCAAAAGGCTATATTGCCATGTGCTAGTCCTCGTAATTCATCCACTCATACTATTGCTACATATTGTGATGAATTACTCTCCTTGCCTTATTGCTCTAACAATATAACTTCTACTTCCTCTAGTACTTGTGTTGTAACTAACCATGTAGAGGAAATTAAAGAGCTCGAGGACCAAGTCACTTTGTTGAAGAAAGACTTGGTAAAAAGTCATGAAGGGAAGTCCAAACTTGACAAGATGTTGAGTGCGCAAAAATCCCCCAATGATAAGAGTGGACTTGGATTTATCTCCAGCAACAAGAAGAAGTCCAAAATCTTCAAGAAGAAGAAGGGCCAAGAGCAAGTCAACAATCCGGCCAAGATTATTTGCTTCAAGCGCAAAATTGAAGGGCATCATGTTAGGTCTTGCCCATTAAAGAAGAAGCATCTAAGTGAGAAGGAAAAAGGGAAGCAGCCTCAAGCTCAACTCAAGTTCTTTCTCAAGATGAAGAAAAGCTACCTCCTAAGAAGAATCAACCCAATGCTCCCATTGTGGAGAAATCAAATGAGAAGAAAGGAAAGATAAGATCTTGCTACATATGCCGTGAGAAGGGTCACCTTTCTTATACATGCTCTATTGGTAAATCATCCAACCCTATCATAATAGATGATGCTTATTCACTTTGCAAGGATAAGTTTGGAAATGTGTTTGCCAAATTTGTTGGTACTCAAAGTGGTGTCAAGAAAAGAACCATTTGGATTGCCAAACCTATTATGACTAACCTCTTAGGACCCAACTTTGTTGGGGACCAACAAGCGAAAACTTGATCAATAGGTGTTTAATGGAGGGCATTGGAGACTTGGCTATATCATGAAGAATTAAGGGATCTTCATCAATTATATTGTCTCAAGTCAAGTCAATTGGATTATCTTGTTTCCATCATATATCCAATGTTCCTCCTTGCAGTAACATGTATTCAAATTATCTACATTGAAAGTTACTCGCCCCTTTGCATGTGTTTGGTTTTGCATCTTGCATGTATTTTGAGTAATCAAGTATGTGCATGTTGGTTGCATACCATGTACGGTTGTTATTGTTGAGCCTATTGCATGTTGATCTATCTTACTTGGCTCTTGTGAGAGATTAATGGACCATCCCATTTTGGGGGAGTGATATGCTTTGGCACTTCACAATCCTAAAAATATTTGTACATGAGGAATACCACTTAGTGTTGATATTTAAAGATTATCTAGTCTCTATGTGGCATGTCATTCTCATGAGAAATTCAAATTCTATAATGTCCATTAATCATCTTGTTGGATTCTATTTGCCTCTTGTTGCTAAAGTTTAATTTTCTAGGTTTGGAGATTTCGTTGGTTCTACCCCAGAGACTCCATTGGTTCAACCCTGGAGACTCCGGTGGTTCAACCGCGGAGACTCCGGTCCCTCTCAGAATTTCCGAGCCCTATGGAAATTGACTTTAATAACTTATTTGAAAATTTGTTTTATCACATTATGGGGGAGTATTATGCTTTGTGCATATTACAAATCTATGAAATGTGTATATTTGAGGTTGTGTCACATAGTGTTGATATTGTAAATTATCTTGCTTCTATGTGGCATGTATTCTCGAACAAGTTCCAATTTGCCAAATTGTTTTATTGCTCTTGTTTTGGATCTTGTTTGTGAAATACTTTCTTGGTAGGGTTTTCCTAAAATGCGGAATACTACATCAAAGTTGGAAAACCATTTGCTTCAAGTTATCCTAATCATTGGTTTGTGTGATTGTTTAACTATTTGAGTCTATCAAGAATATCTTTGTTTGGCATGGTGCTTAATTCTTATCCTTTTTATATGCTCATTTGTTGTGAAGATGATCTTGGATTTATGTATAAATTACTATCGGAAATAACTCTATATACCTCTTCTCCTTGGAAAATTGGTACTCTATCATGTGGTATTTTTATATTGATCATCTTTACTTTGGCTATTGCTTTTAATTGCCTTATCTCTCGCCAAGAAATGTATTTGCTTTAACTCCCATTATCTTTCTTGACTCTTGTGATTCCATTTGATTTTGTTGAACTTATTTTATGTTATTTCTATATAGGTAGATGTGATGATCCCATTTGTGTGCATTTTGTATTCAAATGCAAAATCATAAATAATGCACTAATCTTGGGGGAGCTCTCCTATATTTGTTATAACACACTCTTGTGCTTATTTCAATTGGTATTGCTTATTGTTGGAAGACAAACTTTTCCTTTTGGTACTTTGTGTGCCATCATAAAAAGTGTGGGGAGTTTGGTTCGTTTGTTGGAACCTTGCTCTCTTTGGGAGTTTCTTATCTCATTCCTTGTCATTTGTTTTTTACTCTTAAAATGAGATATGTCTCTGAGCATGTGTCTTTTAGTTACTTTTATGCTCATTGGCTTTTGCTTTGTTCACTTGTTGAACTTTGGAGCCAATCTTGTGTTGATTGGATTCTTTGATATAATTTGGACAATTTCTAGTTTTCACACATTTGTGTGACTTCTTGGTCTTCTTGGTGTTTTGTTCAAATTGTATCTCGTTTTGGCTCTTGAAAGTATTGTACATGCATTCTTACTAAATGTATAATCTATGGAATGATTTGCTATCGTTGATCCAATATATAGGAAAAACTCTATCAAATCCTAAATTGGCTAAGATGTGCATGAAATTCAAGTTCATATCTATATGCACATATTTATGTGGAGTTTGTCCTATATGTTGTAGTTTCTCTAACTACTTTGGACCCAATGAGTTTGGGGACCATCTTGTACTTGAAATTTGTTTTAGGTACATGGAGATATATTGGTGCTTGTCTCAATAATAAGGATAAAGTGGTGACTAAATGATAACTTGACTCAAGCTAGGATTATTGAAGAACTCCTATCTACTACATCCTACCAATGATATCTCGGTAACAAGTATCTACTTCATGCATACTTTTCTAGCATCCAACCTTATGTAGGTTGTTTCATGGCATGAATATCCTTATTTAAAAATCATGTGGTTCTTGCAAATATTTTATTGAAACCTCTTTATTGCAAATGTGAGTAAGTTGAGATGAGTGCATATTATTGGGAACATATAAAATCATGCTCATGATTCTCCTATCCCATATATGTAAATTTAGCAATCTTGTTGCATATCAATTCCTCAATTATCTCATATGTGCAATATTGATGAATTTGCTTTCTTAGTTCCTTCTTTTGGTGTCCTTTGTTGTGATACTTGTTGCTTTTCTCAAAGTATCTCAACTATCTTCTTCCCCTTGTCGATAGTTGTGATGTCTTTGACGTGTTTGTGGTTGAAGTTTATCAATATACAATAAGATAAATTGAGCCTTTGGCCATGCTTTAAAAGCAAAAATTTCATTGCTATATTGCATGTTTGGATATCATGTTCTATTCTTATTATCTATTTTGTGTGTACATGTTTCTTTGTGATAATTATGTTCATGATGGTGTCTACTTACAAACTTAAACACATGAGAGATGATATCTCCTTATTTGATATCTTTATATTTTGTGTGTGTTGGGACGGAATGCTAAGCAATATCATTCATTGAAGACTATGTTGATGCTCTATGATCATCCTTGTATTAGTCTTATAATATGCTTTGTCATTCCTCTCACACACTTTGGTTGAGTCTTTTAGTATGTTGTCCCTTACTTGTTGCTCAACCATTTCTTTGATGCAAGTGTCAAGCTTAATTTATTTTCTATGATCTCTTGCAAATGTTTGTGTTTTAAATGTCATTTAGGGAGTGAGAATTCCATGTTATGCAAAGTGTATTCAAATGCAAACATTCTAATTTTTGCACATACCTTGGGGATCTTCCACATTTCATTTAAAACTCCATTTTGTAGCCACCATAGTATTCGATTTCACTTGGTATCATTTTGTTTTGAATAATATTGAGGGAGTGATGATTCCATATTTGTGCACCTTATACTTCAATTCAAATAGAATATTTTGTACACAAACCTTGGGGAGCTGCCTCATATTATTTAGAGCATTATTTTGGGCATATCATAATATCTTCATTCAATTTGTTCTTTGGATTGTTTGATTGCTTTCTTCACTCGTTGGAAGTTTCTTCACCATGTGATCTTATTTTATTTGCAATCTTTGATCCTCAATATAGTTTGATTTCCTCCGAGTTTTTATATTTGGATATGTGCATATATTTTCAGTATACTTTTGGTTTATGCACACATTATGGAGGAACTCTCTCTATATTGGCCTTCTAAGTTTTCCACCCATTTCGGCAATTGGTGCCAATGGGGGAGAAGTTTTGAGGGTTTAAAGGGAATTGGGTTTTATGCTTTGGTTTTGTTCTTAAGCATTTGCCTTTCATGCTTTGCATGGTTGAGTATATAGAGGAAACTCTACCAACAACCTTGGTTGGCAATATATGCAATGAAATCAAGATCATTCACACGTGCATAGATTGTGGGGGAGTTTGCTCTATATATGGTGGTTCTACTAACATCACATACTTTTGTAGTATTTGATGTTAGTGCAACCATTTTGATTCTTTAAATTCATTATATAAATCCTCTCAAAGAGATTGTAATAAATTACCAAAATGGGGGAGATTGAAAGAGCATGGAGCCCCCATGTGTGGTTTTGGTAATTAATGACAATCCATATGGACTAATGTTTGCATTGAGTTATATTTGTAGGACTTGTCCATAGACAATGCTTGAACCATTTGTTGGTTTCAAGATTGTATGAAGAAGACAATGAAGAACCTTATGTGATGGCCAAGGTGTTATTCAAGTAGTTATCCAAAGATTGGTCATAAGCTAGTTGAGCCTATATCGAGTGTGTCTTGAAGAATAAGATTGAGTGAGCTCTCATATTAATCTTCAAGACACCATCATTGTGGAGAAAGAAGAGTTGATTCGAGAATTGATCAAGCCAAAGTGCAAGTTCAAGATCGAATCTAGAAGAGATCATATGCTTAAAGCTTGCCATATATATTGTGATCATGGATAAGTGAAGGTATGCTTAACGAGAGTCTTTCCCATAGTGGCATATGGGGGAGCAATTCGCAAGACTTCACCAAGCAAGCAAGATCAAGAAAGGTGTTCCAACTTAAGGAAGATAAGACGGTCATCATCTAGCTCAAGTGGATTATGCTCAAGGAAAAGGTATGATCTTGATAGGGTTTCTTTCTTACCGGTCTCATGATGTTAGTTGAGAGACCGGGTTATAGGATCGGTAGCCGTACTATCAAGAGGGGCTCTCGAGTGAGTAACTTAGTCATATCATTCGGAGAGAGCTCAAACCTTTGCATACTTGGCATCATCTTTCTTGGTTCTTATTTGGCTTTTATCCATGTGAGGTTCTAGAGCTTGTGGTTATTTCCATGACAAGCTCTAGCTCATCAAAAACAGATTTTACATGAAACACTTATTGTGTTTTTGGTGTTTGGAGGTTTTACCGGTTCATCTTCTGAAGAGAGGTCAAACCTTTCATTATTTGGTTCTATCCTCCTTTGTTGGACTATGATGTTTCTCTGCATAAAGTTGTAGGGCTCGTTGTTGTGATTCCAACAAGCCTAAGATCATCGAAAACGGAGTCCGGATGCTCAAGTTATGGTCGTTTTGGTTTCAGCTGTTTCTGCCTTTTTCCAGGGCCGGAGACTCCGGCCCAAAATGTGTTTTCGCCGTTTTTGTCCGGAGTTTTGGCCCGGAACCTTCGGGTACCTTTGCCAGGACGGAGACTCCGGCCCTAGGGTCCGGAGACTCTGGCCGTTGCGATTTCTAGAGTGGTGCACGCCTCTGTATTGGGCTCGGAGTCTTCTTGGCTCATGGCCGGAGACTTGGGGCCGGAGACTCCAGGGTAAGTGCCCAGCAACGGCTAGTTTTCGTGGAGGACCTATAAAGGCCCCCTTCTTCCTCCTTGGGTTGTATCTTCCTATTCTCTCTCTCCTCCATTGTTGGACCTTGAAGCTTTGCTCTCTCTCCCTCTCCCTCCCATGATTCTTGCATAATCTTGAGGGAAAAGAGAGAGGAGATCTAGATCTACATTTCTACCAATCAACTTCTCCTCCAAGTGAGGAGAACCATTTGGATCTAGATCTTGGAGTTCATTTGTTGATTTCCTCCTTGTTCTTCCTCTCATATCCCTCCATAGCATTTGTTGCTTTGGTAGCATTTGGGAGATAAGGATTTGAGCACTTTGTGTGCTCTTGCCATTGCATTTGGTGCATCGGTTTGAGTTCTACTCGGAGATTCGGGTAAGTGGAAGTTGTGAGCTTATTACTCTTGGGTTCTTGGAACCCTAGACGGCTTAGTGGCCTTTGTGGCATATACTTGGGGCCTCCAATTAAGTTGTGGAGATTCCCCAACCTTTGTGTTGCCTTTGTGGCGATTCTTGGGAGCCTCCAATTAAGTTGTGGAGATTGCCCCAAGCTTGTACGGGTTCGGTGACCACCCTCAAGTGTCCCATAGTGGATCGTGGCATCTTGCTTTGTGCGAGAGCGCGAGGAGAATAAGGCGAGCCTTTGTGGCATTCGGTGTGTAGCGTGCCTCCGCATCTTGAGGTGATCCTTTGTGGCATTTGGTGAGCATTGTGCTACCACATCTCAAGGTGAGGCCTTTGTGGCATTCAGAGTGCATTAAGCCGCCGCACCTCTCCAACGGAGACTAGCTTCCTTTGGAAGTGAACTTTGGGATACATCTTTGTCCCCTTTGTGCCTCGGTAACTCTTATTCGAGCTCCACTACTTATGCACTTTACATTTGTGATAGCCATCGTGCTTGAAGTTATATATCTTGCTATCACCTTGCTACTTGTCTTGCTTAGCATAAGTTGTTGGTGCACATAGGTGAGCCTAGTCTTTTTAGGTTTTGTATGCTTGACAAATTAAACATTAGTTTTATTCCGCATTTGTCAAGCCACTCGTAAAAGTTTTTAATCGCCTATTCACCCCCCTCTAGGCGACATTCGTGTCCTTTCACCCACCCATGATCGCTGGCATGGACCTCTCCGGCCTCCTGCCAGTCAGTACCGATGTCGTGGTGCCACCGCAGCCGCCGGCCCCCAACGCCCCCGCAGCTCCATCCGCCGCCGCCGTCACCCAAGTCAAAACCTCGGGCGGCGCCGACTCCCGTCGTGGCTACTTCTTCTGCTGCTCCACCGAAGAAGAAGCAGGTGGTCAAGTGCAAAGCGAAGCCATCAGTCAATGATGCGGGCAGATAACCACCCAGTTGGGAACCCCAAGAGGAAGGTATGATGAGTACAGTAGCAAATTTTCCCTCAGTAAGAAACCAAGGTTTGTCAGTCCAGGAAAAAGCCAAACTCCAGAAGGTGATGCTGACTTGCCTACTAACACTCCAACAAGGGCACCGTTAACGATTCTTGTTGACTCGTCTTCAACTAGTAGCAACGCAGAACCTGCACACAACACAACCAAATACTTTGCTCCCAACTTACGATGAGGTTGTCAATCTCACCGGTTTGCTTGAAACAAAGGAATGAGCGTATCGAGTGGAAAGCAATAGTAGTATGCAAGTAAAGTAAACAGTGCGAGTAAAGTAAACAGGTGATAGCAATATAAAGGAAATAGGACCGGGGTCCACAGTTCACTAGTGGTGTCTCTCCATAAGATAAAATAACACATGCTGGGTAAACAAATTACAATTGGGCAATTGATAGAATAAAGACAACGTGATATGTCAAGAGGATCACTATGAGATTTACTCTGGGCATTACAACAAGATACATAGACCGCCATCCAACTGCATCTATGACTAATAATCCACTTGTGGCGAATCAATCCGAGAACTCCACAAGTATTAAGTTGCGAACAAAAGATAACTGCATTAAGTAAAGTGTGTAATGTAAACAAAGCATATGCCCTCGAGCATATGAATGTTGTTTTCCCCCTAGTAGCAACATCACATCTACAACCTTAGAGGTTTCTGTCACTCCCCCAGATTAAATAGAGGCATGAACCCACTATCGAGCATAAATACCCCCTCTTGGAGTCACTAGCAACTACTCGGCTAAGATAGCTACTAACAACGGAGATCATGCAAGATCATAAACAACATAGAGATAACATAAGATAATATTCAGCACATCAACTCAATCATAACACCAATATTCATCAGATCCCAATAAACACAACATGTAGAATTACATAATGGTGATCTCGATCATGTAAGGCAGCTCACGAGATCTAAACATGAAGCACATGGTGGAGAAGACAACCATCTAGCTACTGCTATGGACCCATAGTCCAAGGTAGACTACTCACTCATCGCGCCGGAGGCAAGCATGGCAATGAAGAAGACCTCCGGTGGTGATTCCCCTCTCCGGCAGGGTGCCGGGAAGAGCTTCTGGACCCTCCCGATCTCGGGTCGATGACGGCGGCGGATCGTGATGTGTTTCTGGAAAAGTGATCGGGTGTTTAGGTTTTTCCCGTCGAGGGGTCTTTATAGGCAAAGGGGCAGCGTCAGAAGTGGACCAGGGGGCCCTCACCATAGGGCGGCGCGGCCAGGCCCTGGGCCGCGCCCCCTGGTGGTGAGGCCACCCTCTGGCTGCTTTCTGTCTCCTCTTCGGTTCTCTGGAAGCTTCGGTAAATTTTTGGATGTTCGCCTTTTGTTTCATCCAATTCCGAGAATATTTCCTATGTAACTTTTCTGAAACACAAAAACAGCAGAAAACAGGGAACTGGCACTGTGGCATCTTGTTAATAGGTTAGTTCCAGAAAATGCATAAAAATGCCACAAAGTGTAACAAAACACTAAGCAAATGGTGTAAAAACAAGCATGGAGCATCAAAAATTATGGATACGTTTGAGACGTATCAGTCAAAACCACCACCATCGACCTGGAAGCCGGCGGTGACTTTGCCGAGCACAATGTGTTCAACAATATGCCCGAAAGGTATAAAGTTTTAACTCCTCTACAATATGTGAAGTGAATAGATGAGTTTTCGATGTGAATAGATAAATTTGCGATGTAGCAACAATGCAAATGGAACTCCTACCTCTTGCATGGATCTTCTCAATGAAAATGAGGTCAACATTTCTTTGGAGCCTATTGATTCATATGGAGACGGCGAGGACATAGAGGAGGGCGAAGAAGAAGAGGATGGTGAAGATGAATGTGAGGAGATTGAAGAGGAGGTGTTCACAAAGGGTGGACACAAAAAGAAGAGGTTGAGGACCATCAACTACACCGAGGTTGAGGACACATGTTTGGTGAGGGCATGGTCTCAAGTGACCGTTGATCCAGTGATCGGGTGTGATCAAACTGGCAAACGCTATTGGAAACACATAGAAGACAAGTTCTTCAAGTTCATGCCTCGTGTTGCATCACCGGTTACTCGTACTTACCAGTCTCTACAAGGACGATGGGATGCAATAAAAACAAGTTGTGGCCGGTGGAGTGGAGCATTGGAGCAAGTCCGGAATGCACCTCCAAGTGGAGCTACCATTGATGACTACATGAGTAATTTTTGTGAAATGCATCTTGTTGATTGTGTGAAATGCATTTGTGTTGAAATGCATCTTGTTGATTGTGTGAAATGCATTTGTGTTGAAATGCATCTTGTTCATCATTGTAGGAGAGTATTGCAATGGAAAGGTACAAAGCCATGGCCTGTTT
Source organism: Dactylis glomerata (assembly GCA_007115705.1). Taxonomy (NCBI): domain Eukaryota; kingdom Viridiplantae; phylum Streptophyta; class Magnoliopsida; order Poales; family Poaceae; genus Dactylis; species Dactylis glomerata. The sequence continues at coordinate 1,135,339 of QXEO01000271.1, forward strand.
GAAAGGAAGATCTTTCAACCTTCAACATTGTTGGAGGATTCTTGAACATTGTGAGAAGTGGAAAAATTGAGATCAAGAATTAAAACCCAAGAGAGAGGACATGCTAGAATTGGATGATACCGAAGAGGAGGATAGAGGAAGGAACAAGGAGAAGCCAGAAGGAAACAAGAAAGAAAAAAAGAGGATCAAGCTTGAAGCCGAAGCCACCAATTTAGGCAAGAAGATTGAGGACATGGTCAAGTCCAAGGAGGTGTACATGGAGAAGGCATTGCAAACAAAGGTGCACTTGGCCGACAAGAAGAATGCCATCAACCAAGCAAGGTGGGAGGCGATCCGGGAGGATGACAAGCGCAAACACGCATTGGAGGAGAGGAGGATCAAGCTTGAAGAGAAGAAGGCAATGATGGAGCTCATCGTCAACGAAAACAAGACAATGATGATGGACCCGAGCACCATGGATGCCTTCACAAGAGAGTGGTGGGATATGAGAAGGGAGGAGATCATGGAGAGAACAAGGCTAGCGCGTCTTCAATCACATGCCAATGGTGGAGGTGCTCCGATGGGTGGCTCCGGTGGAGGTGTTCCAGTGGGTGGCTCCGGCAGAGGCAACTCCGGCTGACGAGGGTTAAATCGACAAATGTCCTAAATGAAGGACTTAGGATCGGGGAGATAGGGTGTCGGATGAACTCGAAGGTAAAGTCAGTCAAACAAGGTGTGTATCGAAAGTAAACGTGGGTGCAGAACCTAGCTTGCTTTCAATCTGTCCCTCACCGTCCCCTCCTGGCCCCTATATATAGATGGCCAGGTCTCAAGGATCGGGAGGGATCCGATACAGATTACAATATCGACATACGACATGAACTCGTATTTCGACTAGTATTACAATTGGGCCTAGTCTAACGGGCCTCAGGGGCACTCAACTGACGGGCTCTATTATCTATTCCCTTGTCAGTAGCCCCCGAGATTCTACCTGAATTGCAGATTCGGGTTGAATCTCAGATCTTCAATTCTTCGACTTGATCAATACTTGACTTCTTTAGATCTTCAAATCTTCGACTTGGTCTTTCGACTTATCTTTTATTATAATATCTCGCAAGGGGTTTTGATGAACAAGCCTGACAACTCTGACGGATCAAGAGGCCAGTTAACTGTCGGAACAGATACTTGTCACCTACTTCAAATTCAATCCCCTTGGATTTGAATTTGGGAAACCAGTCAAACTCATTCGTTTGCCACATTTAGGACTTACAAAGAATGAGTCCCAGTGGTTCTCAGGGTACCCAGTGTGTCCACCAGGATTTTTCTTCGCGTCGTAGACACGGATACGTACCAGCAGAGCGCATCCATGTGCATATGCCGGGCCACACAGGACGGATCCTGGGGTCTTACCTTCGTGATGTATTTCAACCACGGCATTTAAGTTTTGTCGCGATGACGCAACTTGAGAATCGTATGTCGTAGCCTTGTTTGACTATTTCAATGTACCAAATATTCGGGTTATTAAACCTTGATCGATAAAAATCCCACTCCCGATGGGAGTAATGATGCTTCCTGAAGCTTCTCTCGCCTTCTTCTCTCCAGTATTCATGAAAAAACATCGTCGGGTGCGCGCCCAGTGCTCCCGATGGGAGTAGCCCCTGAGGCTATAGTAAAAAAAGTCTTATTTCGAGTATAGGCTCGAATATATTGTGCCTAGTCTTAATCATTACATTTAAGCTTTATATGATAATATCGTCGGGTGCGCACTCAGCGCTCCTGATGGTAGTAGCCCCCGAGGCTATAGTCGAATATTTTCGGGTATAGACTCAAAGAGTGACATATTCTTCCTTCACTCCTCTGTAGTTTTCATATCGGTTTTTTTTGTCGACTTCCTTGATTACGCAGATATGTCAGTTCGTACTTTTCATCGCCATAATCTTATTTCCCTTAACTTGAACTCTCGTGACGTCATTAATATAATTACACTGTGTGTAATTTTGATTTCGGCGCTGACCGTTTGATGTCCACGCACTTCTATTCTTGTAGACACTTGTTGGGCCTCCAAGTGCAGAGGTTTGTAGAACAGCAGCAAGTTTCCCTTAAGTGGATCACCCAAGGTTTATCGAACTCAGGGAGGTTAGAGGTCAAAGCTATCCCTCTCAAGCAACCCTGCAATTACGATACAGAAAGTCTCTTGTGTCCCAAACATACCCAATACACTTGTCAGATGTATAGGTGCACTAGTTCGGCGAAGAGATAGTGAAATACAAGTGGTATAGATGATTATAAGTAGCAAACGTGATGTGAAATAAATATCGCTGCGAGCAAACAAGTAACAAAATAGCAAGTAAACGGTATGCAAAGCTTGGAAACAAGGCCTAGGGATCATACTTTCACTAGTGGACACACTCCCAACAATGTAACATGACTGAACAAATAACTTCTCTTTGCTAAGGCACTCTGAATTACTCTCCTATTGAATAACACTAATCATTGTGTAGTGGCTACAGAAGCACCCCTTAAAGTTCATCAAGTACTTGACAAACACCACTCATAGAGATACCCAAATCAGATCACAACTCAAGATAGATATCATTGCAACTTAAACCAAGTACTAACACGGTGCACACACTGTCAACATTACACCATGAAAGGAGGAATAGATCACTCAAACTATCATAGCAATAATTATTCTCATAATCCACAAGAGATCACAATCATAGCCTAAACCAAGTACCACCATGATGCACGCACTGTCACCGTTACACCATAGCAGGAGGAATAGATTACTTTAATAACATCACTAGAGTACACAAAATATCTGAATAATAACATGTACTTGTTCAACATGATACAAAGCTCACGATCACATAAAGATCACATCATGGGAGAGAGAGGTGAACCACATAGCTACCGGTAGAGCCCTCAGCCCCGGGGATGAACTACTCCCTCCTCATCATAGGAGACAGCAAGGTTGATGGAGATGGCGGTGAGGTCGATGGAGACGGCGGAGACGGCGATGGAGACCGATGGAGATGGCTCCGGGGGCACTTCCCCGTCCCGGCAGGGTGCCGGAACAGAGACTTCTGTCCCCCGAAATTCGTCGGCGACGGCGGCGGAGCTACGGAACTGTTTCTGGAAAATTGCCGACTCCCTTAGGGTTTTCCGTCCCGAGGCTTTATATAGGCGAAGGGGCATCGTTAGAGGGGGAGCCAGGCACCCTCACACGGGGCTCGCGCGGCCAGGGGCCTGGCCGCGCCACCCCTGTGTGTGGGGCCCTGGTGGCCCCCCTCCTACTCTCCTTCGGATCTCTGGAAGCTTCCGGGTAAAATAAGACTTCAGGAACTTGTTTCGTCCAATTCCGAGAATATTTCCTGTGTATCACTTCTGAAACACAAAAACAGCAGAAAACAGGGAACTGGCACTGTGGCAACTCATTAATAGGTTAGTTCCGGAAAATGCATAAAAGTGCCACGAAGTGTAACGAAACAATAGGCAAATGGTGTAAAAACAAGCATGGAGCATCAAAAATTATAGATACGTTTGAGACGTATCAAGCATCCCCAAGCTTAACTCCTGCTCGTCCTCGAGTAGGTAAGTGATAACAAAAGAATAATTTTTGAGGTGACATGCACCTACACAATCTTGATCATATATGTAAGCATTGTGAGCTGGGATCATAAGAACTTAAAACATGGGCATGAAGATATAATCTTGACAATAAGAACTTAGCAACCATGTTGTAAACATGCAAATGAACACAAACAAAAGATCATGAAAATGAAACAATGAAAGTCAAACGTGTGTTCGAATCATAAGGAAAACATACAAAAGGTTTTCAGCTTGTCCTTCAAAGAGAGCAAAACATAAATGCATAGGACACCTCAAAGTTTAAGAGGGCGACTAGATACACGTAATTTAAGAACAAGTGAAACCATGATCATGAATCAATCAATGAACTTTGGGACAATGCATATTACACTAAGAATAACAACTATGCTCTCTTAGTAGTGCATAAAGATAGAAGGTGGTGACTCAACATAAAAGTAAAGGAAAGGCCCTTCGCAGAGGGAAGCAGTGATTGCAAGTTTTATAACCTTCAAAAATTATGGTACTTACCGGCTTTGAGCTCTCATTGCCCCCATCATAAGCATCTTGAATGGTTAAAGTTAATGCGAGAACAATTATGATGCATATGCTTGACAAATCATAAGTTGAAAACCTCGTGCCCCGTGAATACGAGTACCCAAACCTCATGCTACTTTACTTAGAGTCCCAAGCAAGGCTCTTGTCATTGTAAGTATATGCATATCATTGAAAACCGCCAATGGGGTACCTCCGTGCCCGATGACATGGAACAAGCCCACACCAAAATGACAGGACAAGCAGACATTGAACACCTCGACATCTCTTTTATTTGCTATATTGTTTAGCTTTTTATTGTGAGATGCGTCGTCGAATGTTCATCATGGGTATGCTGCAAATTTCCACCATGAATTATGCATGGCTTAGATTGGCGGCCCGGCGTTTCCCTAACACATATACAAACTCCATGATCCCTACAAGATTCCCAATTCATTTCACACCGCGGGCATCCATAAACAAAATATCACGATATCAACTCAAAAAAGAAGTGCAATGTTGAAAGCTTGCCCCATGACAGCATGGCTGGGCTAGAATCCAACTTACAACTTGCAAGCATAACAACTCAACATAAGAGACCACAATGTCAAATTTTTAAGAACAGGAAAAAGTAAAGTGTGCCTTCCGGTTCGTGAGAGCTTTACTAACCGAATTTCGCATAACACTGGTAAGAGTTTAATTTGAAGAGAAAATAAAAGCAAGTCAAATTTACCTGGAATAGCAAATTGCTAGTAGGTATGTATGGTGGACACAATGGAAAACTTTGGCTTTTAGGAGTTGGATGCACGAGTAGAGCTCATACTCAGTACAAGGTGAGGGCTAGCAAAAGACTGGGAGCGACCAACTAAGAGAGCAATAATGGCCATAATCATGCAAAGCGACAAAGCGACATTAAAAGAAGCATAAGATGGCATCAAAAGTCAAAAACTAAATGATCATGAAGGCTATTGGCGACTTTGTAAGAGTCTAACATGTGTGAGCATGTGCCAAGTCAACCCAAATAAAGCATCAAGGAGAAAACCAAAATAATGCTTCCATACAATAAAAACAACGCATGATTTTTTTCAAAGGCTCATTAAGCAATCTCAGTTATTTGAGACAAGTCATGCTACAGCAAAACCACTAAGCATACTATCAAAAAGACATCAAGCATGACATGAAAAAGCCTAAGCCGCAGTCTACACAAGCTCCTTCTTGTACCACTATTTTGCACAAAGCTTTTTCTCTTTTCCAACACCATTTGAAATTTTTATAAAAAACCTCTTTTGATGAAAACCAATAAAGATCAGAGGCAAAAATTCACCTTGATGAAAAGATATGACAAGGTCTGAACGCAAATCAAGGCGAAAACGAAAACCAAAAGCAGTAGCAGAAAAAGAAGAACACTCGGTTTTTGATAAGAGTGAAAACTAGAGCGTTCTTGGCAAATAAAAAGCGAGTTCATCTCCTCCAAAAGAAACATGATGTGATCCAAACATATATTGCAGCAAGCAAAGCAAAAGAAAACTAAAAACAAAAACAACTGACGCTCCAAGAAAAACACATAGTGCATGAAGCAATAAAAATATAGTGTCTTGAAAGGTGACCTGATTTTTGCCGATGAAGAAGGGGTGCCTCGGGGGCATCCCCAAGCTTTGACGCGTGTACTTCTTGGAAATTTCTTGGGGTGATGCATGGGCATCCCCAAGCTTGAGCTTTTGTCCATTCTTCAACTCATCTCATCATTCTCCAATCCCTACACTTGAAAACTTCCTTCATACAAAACTAAACACAATTCTATTAGCAACATTAGTGTAAGCATAAAATATATTCAACCTCTTTTAGCTTCAGGTTTCAACCCAAAACCACCATATATAAAGTATATATTACTGTAGCAACTTCCACAAGAGTTCCATGATCAAAAAGAACTCAAAAGAAAGCGATAAAGTGGCAAACACAAATATTGGCAGAAATCTGTCAAAACTGAACAGCTGACAAAGGACGAATTTTTGAAAGGTTTTATGTTGCTCAAATCAAAAAGTGTTCAACTGAGAAAAGTTTGGATATAACCTGGGGCATATGCACAAGAAATCGCAGGTCAAAAAGATAAACAGAGAATTTATACGAATTTTTACGGTGCAGCACCGAAAACAGTTTCAGGACAGCAACATCCCCAAATCTTTACCTCACTCAAATTAGAGGCTTCTCTTGGCACAAAAATGAAATAAAAAGGATAAGGAGCGGTTATTACAGTAGTAATAACTTCCAAGACTCAAATAAAAGAAAAATTACTGAAAATAAACAATGGGTTATCTCCCAAGAGTGATTTTCTTTAACGCCTTTGAGCTAGGCGTAGTAATTTGCAAAGATGCTCATGTGGGCGCCATATAAGAGCTTGAGGCAAATGCGCCATATAGGAACTTAAAGCAATAGAGAGCATCAAAAAGCAAGTATGGAACACATTTAAATCTAAACCACTTCCTATGATAGATAGTCTTGTAAGAAAATAAATCAACGAGGCACATAGTAGCAAGCATGGATAGATAAAACAAGTGACACTTCAAGATTTGCAACATAAAGAGGGGAAACTTAATATTGTTGAGATCCATCAAACCATGTTTCCCTCTCTCATAATAACTTTCAGTAGCATCATGAATAGAACTAACAATATAACTATCACATAAAACATCCCTATCATGAGCCACATGCATAAAAGAATTAATACTCACCACAGGAACAATAGTAGTAGGAGCAGATTCAACAGAATAATTATTCTCATCACCATAATCATCATAAATAGGAGGCATATTGTAATCATAACTAATTTTCTCCTCAAAAAGTAGGTGAACTGAAAAATATTATACTCATCATCATAGCCATCATAAACTAGAGGTTTAGTATCATCACAAGCTAAAGAACAGCTATTTCGCAAGGCATATTCTTCAAACATATCATCATAAGAAGGAACATCACATATGGGAGATAAAATATCATCAGAGAAAACTTTCTCCACTAAAGCTAGGGAACTAAAAATATCATGCTTAACAAAACCAGCTTCCCCAAGCTTAGACTTTTCCATAGCATTAGCAATAACGGGATTCAAAGCATTCATACTAACAACACTATTAGCATGCAAATTAAGATCTAAAGGTTTTTCAATTTTCTCTTCAAACACTTCATATCTAAACTCAGGAAAAAGACTAGCGAACTCTTTGTTTTCCATTAAGCCTAACTAGTGAAAATAAAAACAAGAAACAAAAAGATGTAACTGCAGAATCTAAAGGAAATAACTTCGAGCACTCACACAGGAGGATGCGAGTACCTTTTACCTTACCTCCCCGGCAACGGCGCCAGAAAAGAGCTTGATGTCTACGCACTTCTATTCTTGTAGACACTTGTTGGGCCTCCAAGTGCAGAGGTTTGTAGAACAGCAGCAAGTTTCCCTTTAGTGGATCACCCAAGGTTTATCAAACTCAGGGAGGTTAGAGGTCAAAGCTATCCCTCTCAAGCAACCCTGCAATTACGATACAGAAAGTCTCTTGTGTCCCAAACATACCCAATACACTTGTCAGATGTATAGGTGCACTAGTTCGGCGAAGAGATAGTGAAATACAAGTGGTATAGATGATTATAAGTAGCAAACGTGATGTGAAATAAATATCGCTGCGAGCAAACAAGTAACAAAATAGCAAGTAAACGGTATGCAAAGCTTGGAAACAAGGCCTAGGGATCATACTTTCACTAGTGGACACACTCCCAACAATGTAAGATGACTGAACAAATAACTTCTCTTTGCTAAGGCACTCTGAATTACTCTCCTATTGAATAACACTAATCATTGTGTAGTGGCTACAGAAGCACCCCTTAAAGTTCATCAAGTACTTGACAAACACCACTCATAGAGATACCCAAATCAGATCACAACTCAAGATAGATATCATTGCAACTTAAACCAAGTACTAACACGGTGCACACACTGTCAACATTACACCATGAAAGGAGGAATAGATCACTCAAACTATCATAGCAATAATTATTCTCATAATCCACAAGAGATCATAATCATAGCCTAAACCAAGTACCACCATGATGCACGCACTGTCACCGTTACACCATAGCAGGAGGAATAGATTAATTTAATAATATCACTAGAGTACACAAAATATCTGAATAATAACATGTACGTGTTCAACATGATACAAAGCTCACGATCACATAAAGATCACATCATGGGAGAGAGAGGTGAACCACATAGCTACCGGTAGAGCCCTCAGCCCCGGGGATGAACTACTCCCTCCTCATCATAGGAGACAACAAGGTTGATGGAGATGGCGGTGAGGTCGATGGAGACGGCAGAGACGGCGATGGAGACCGATGGAGATGGCTCCGGGGGCACTTCCCCGTCCCGGCAGGGTGCCAGAACAGAGACTTCTGTCCCCCGAAATTCGTCGGCGACGGCGGCGGAGCTACGGAACTGTTTCTGGAAAATTGCCGACTCCCTTAGGGTTTTCCGTCCCGAGGCTTTATATAGGCGAAGGGGCATCGTTAGAGGGGGAGCCAGGCGCCCTCACATGGGGCTCGCGCGGCCAGGGGCCTGGCCGCGCCACCCCTGTGTGTGGGGCCCTGGTGGCCTCCCTCCTACTCTCCTTCGGATCTCTGGAAGCTTCCGGGTAAAATAAGACTTCAGGAACTTGTTTCGTCCAATTCCGAGAATATTTCCTGTGTATCACTTCTGAAACACAAAAACAGTAGAAAACAGGGAACTGGCACTGTGGCAACTCGTTAATAGGTTAGTTCCGGAAAATGCATAAAAGTGCCACGAAGTGTAACGAAACAATAGGCAAATGGTGTAAAAACAAGCATGGAGCATCAAACATTATAGATACGTTTGAGACGTATCACCGTTACTCAGGGGCAGCGCAGTAATTTCACAATTTCTCTGCCCGTTAGTGGGCTACCATTTCCGCTCCTTGCGCCACGTCTCAGCCCATGTTCCTTCCTCAGGAAGCTATATAAGGGCGAGAGTGGGGAAATTACTGTTTACCAGCTTCCTTGCTTCCGCCGCCGCCACCATTGCTGCTGACCTTGCGCCCTTCTGAGCTTCTGCATAGCCCCCGTGCGCAACCCCTAGATGCGCGTCAAGACTCGCGCGCAGAAGAACAAGATGGGCAGAACGTCACTGTGAACTCCGTGACCAGCTGGGTGCCATCTGAGTTGAAGCAGAAAGATCTGGAGAAAGCCCAAGCCAATGGCCTCATCTCCGCCGATGATCAGGTCACTTTCCCGAGCACTGAGCGCATCCCCAAGCCCCCGAGCGGCTTTCGGGTGATGTTTTTTGATTTTCTCTTGCGCGGTCTTTCTCTTCCTGCCCACTAGTTCCTTCGTGGGCTTCTTTTCATCTACGGTGTGCAGCTTCACCAGCACACACCAAACTCAATTCTCCACATTGCGTGCTTTATAACTCTTTGCGAGTCCTTTCTGGGATCGAATCCCATTTTCTCCTCTGGAAGTATCTTTTTCGGCTCCGCCCCAGTGTTTCTTTATCAAAAAAGCATGAACTAGGCGGGGCTGTTATTTCTGTTCATGCTGAGTCCCAGTACTTGGAATTTTCCATGGCTGCCTCGGTACAGGGCTGGAGAAAGAAATGGTTTTATATAAAAGACCAGAAAGCCTCTCCCTCTGACTTGTTCGGCATTGCCCCTTTCGATGCTGCAAGAAATCTGGAAAAATTGGCCTCATGGGATTCGCCTCCCACAGAAGCTGAGATGGAGGATGTCAAGCCACTGCTAGCTCGCATCCAAGCTCTGAAGAATGATGATGGTGGTGCTTTATCCGGGACTCAACTCATGGCGTTTTTCCTACAACGTCGAGTTCAACCTATTCAGCACCGTCCTTTGAAGCTTTGGTCATTCCCTAGCTTGGGCGATTCTTCTTGAGTATCTGATGATCTTTTGGAGAAGAAGGATCTCGACAAACGAGTGAGGGCTTTGACTATTCTCACGAAAGAAGATGAAATTCCAGATTTGACCGCTAGTTACTTCGACGCCGAGCACCACTTGCCTGTGGTACATGCAATGTCTTCTTTTTACCTTATTACTGCTTTTTCTTTACGACTTGCGACTTGTTTTCCTTCTAGGATCATCAGTTCCTTGTATCTCGCCCTCCTCTCCCAGAGGGAGGGAATATTCAAAATGTTCCCATTTCCGCTGCCTCCGAAGCCCCCGAGGTTGAGGACAACCAAGATGGAGACGAAGGCGAAGATTCACTGGAAGATACCAGCTCGACGACATTGCCTCCTCCTGCACTTTCTAAAGATCGTGGCGTTGACAAGAAGAGGAAGCGTGTGGTGAAGGTCCTTTCTTCGAGTACTTCGGCGCACACGACTGTGATCGGGGAGACTTCTGCGCCAGAGAGAGAAGTAGAGCTTTTCGACCTCTTGGACTCGTGAGTGTTCTGCTGCTGTTTTCATATACTCTCTTACTTTCTATCGACTTGGGTAAAGGACTCTACCTTTTGTTTCTTTTCAGTGACGAGGAAGACCCAAAGAGATTTGCTGTTGTCCCTGCCACTGATACTCCTGTTATCGATGAGCCACCTTCACAAGAGGCTGATCCAGTAGTTAAATCCCCAAAAGCTCCAAGGGCTCTTGTTAAGAAGGTCGTCGTTACTCGTGGTTCTAGACGTACGAAGAAGTTGACAGATGCCGGTGCTTCCCTTGAGGCCCATCAATCCATGAGCTCCTCCGGCGATGTGCGTGTTGATGCTGGTATGCTTTCTTTTGTTTCCTGCATGATCTTCATACTCACGTAGATTTTCTAGACAGATCTTGATGAAGAAATTTGTCACTTTGGGCACTGAATGTGTTGAGTATATGAAAGCTACTATGGCTTCTGAGGGTAATCTTCTTTCCTATATTTTGCTTGTCTTCAGAGCCTTTCTTTGTTGTTTTATTTGACTTTCCTTTCCCTGTTTGAATTGTAGATGCTTTGGCGATAGCTAATGCTCGCATTTCGTTGCCGGAAGCTGAACTCAAAGCTTCCAGAAAAGCCTTTGACGCCGCCACTGGTGCCAAAGCTAATGCTGAGAAGTCTACTAAATCAGCACTGGCTAAGGCGAAGAAAGCAGAAAAGGCTCTTTCTGATGCGAATAAGGAGCGCATCCAGCGGGAACAGGCCGTGACTGATCGGCTTAATAAAATGTTTGCTATTGCTGGAGGTACATACTATTCTTTTCCCTTCTCTTGTTGGGTTGCCCACTCTCTATGCTTGCTAATGTGCGCTTTTTCCTTCTATCTTTGTTTCCTTGTTGTTGTCAGAACGTACTAGAGTGTCTTCGCCATCTGTGCAACCAGACGATGATTCTCTTATGACCGCAGTTAATCTGCTGGAGGCGAACTGGATTTCTGTCCAGAAGATCTTCGAGTTGGTTAGCCGCGTGCTCACGCGGATTTTCGTCGGGTTGTGGCCCAAGCAAAGAGCAGAGATGCCAGATAATGACTTAAAGAAGCTTGCCGAGGCCTTTGACACCTTCGATGATCCTATCCTTCTTATGAAGGGCCGTTCCATTAAGCGAGGTGTTGAGGGGGCCATTGCACTTACGTACGCTCATGGTGAGGAGGTCGACTAGGAGAAGGTGAGTTCTTCCCGCGGTCGACCCCTTTCGAACCTAAAGGTTTTCTTTGAGAAGGCGAAGAGGTACGCGTCAGGCGTCGTCTCAGTAATTTCTCCTTCGGTGGCTTCTACGACCTCTGCTACGCCGGTCTCTTCGACTCTGGCGACAAGTGGAACCATGCCTCCTCCCAATGCTGGTGCTACCTCTGCCATGCCTACTTCCGCTGCGGACCCTAAGGCTGAGGTGGCGTAGACTTAGCCTCCCTTTGTAATCTTAGCTTACTGATGTCTACGCACGCTTCTATCCTTGTAGACAGTGTTGGGCCTCCAAGTGCAGAGGTTTGTAGAACAGCAGCAAGTTTCCCTTAAGTGGATCACCCAAGGTTTATCGAACTCAGGGAGGAAGAGGTCAAAGCTATCCCTCTCAAGCAACCCTGCAATTATGATACAGAAAGTCTCTTGTGTCTCCAACACACCCAATACACTTGTCAGATGTATAGGTGCACTAGTTCGGCGAAGAGATAGTGAAATACAAGTAGTAGTGATGATTATGAGTAGTAAATGTAATCTGAAATAAATATGGCAGCAAGCAAACATGTAACAAAATAGGAAGTAAACGGTGTGCAAAGCTTGGAAACAAGGCCTAGGGATCATACTTTCACTAGTGGACACACTCCCAACAAATATAACATAATTGAACCAATAGATACTATCATCAATATGCAACTCAAAACAGTTCTCCAATGGAAAACGAACACTAATCATGCGTAGGGCTACGAAGCACTCCTCAAAGTCCGTATGTACCCAAACTAGATTGTCCCACACTATCACC